>JAMPIV010011550.1:0-90551 GCA_024509875.1 Oreohelix idahoensis
AATGAAGGGTCCTACAATCATAGAATTAGCAAAGCAAGAACATTCACAGTGGTTAGACAGAGATGCAGTTCCAAGAAATCACAATGGTGAACTTTCATGGAAGTAGGCGCGTAATGAATGGATATTCAACAATAAAAATGAGTTCAAGACGAGAGTAGTATGCACACGGAGATAGTAAGATTATTCACCGACAAAGCAAAGCAACCCAAGTGGTCGACGCCTGAAAGACAGGCTCTTAAAAATCTATCACGGAGATACTCCCGAGATAGGAGAGAATAATGAGAGCGAGGTAATGTTAATAATCAAGGGTAACCTAGAGACGAGTCGAGATAATAGTTACTATAAGGACGACGAGATAATTCTAACAATTATACTCGGAATCGATCTCATTCTCAGGGATCATCTTCATTTACAAAACCAATAATACAAGGGGCGGCAGTTATCAAATAATACTACCCCAATAGCTGCAGGTGTGTCCGACTTGACAGGAGTAAATACAATCCGTTGCATGACGTTTGGTGGAACAATAGAGTTTTACCCCACAGCTATTATTCATGTTAACACTCCTTTTTTCACAGGGAATGTAAAAGTATGTATGCTAAAAAAGCCTATAGCTGATTTGATGGTCGGTCGTATACACGGCAGTAAAGATTGTACTCCAGATGAGATTATAGAATGGGAGAAACATAACCTATGCACTGGAAACGCCGTGACAACTAGAGCGCAGACTCAACTCATGGAGAAAGTTGATGATAATAAAATGGATGCAGACAACCAAGAGGAATTTGTAGTCAATTCACCTATTGATAGGGAAACATTTGCAACCAAACAAAAAGAGGATAAATCTTTAAAAAAAATTTTTTAAGCTGGTTGATAAGGTTGACAATCTATCCTCAGGTAATAATAACAAACATTGTTTTGTTATTAAAAATGGCATATTGATTAGATGTTTTTATGACAAATCACAAATGAAACAACAAGTTATGGTCCCATATACTTTTAGACGGTACATTCTTCAACACGCACATGACTCACATTGTGCTGGACATATGGGATATACTCGAACACGATCTCGAGTACTGTCTTCATTCTTTTGGCCAGGGGTGTCAAGAGATATTTCGCAGTATGTACGTTCCTGTACTACATGCCAAGAAGTGAAAGCACGTGGAGCTTTTCACACGGCGCCTATTCAGGCTTGCGATATCTCAGTGAGACCTTTTGACAAGATGGCAATAGACATTATTGGTCCATTGCTACCATCGGCCAGAGGACATAGATTCGTCCTTACGTGCATTGATTTGTGCACACGATGGCCAGAAGCTATCCCATTAAAGACCACCACTACCACAGATGTAGCTGATGCACTACATCTCATCTTTTCTAGAATAGGGTTTCCTAGAAAAACTTTTATCAGACCATGGGTCACAGTTTATATCTGACACCATGAAGGAAGTCATGAAAACTTGGGACATTGATAGAAATTTAAGTAGTATTTATCATCCGATGAGTAATGGTGCGGTTGAAAGACTTAACCGTACACTTAAACAACTACTACATAAGGTTACTGCTAAGCACCCTCATGACTGGGACAGAGCACTCCCAGCTGTTCTATTTGCTTATCGGGAGGTACCGCATGAACAAACTGGCTTCTCTCCCTTTGAATTAGTTTTTGGTGCTCCCCCAAGAGGTCCTATGGGACTAATAAAAAACTTATTAATTGACGACGAGATGACTCAGGACACTCAGTCATCTTACGAGTACGTAATTAATCTTCGGAAGAACATTATTGAGTCTTGCCTGTTGGCAACAGCTTCTTCTGAGGCTGCAAAAGCTAAGGCTCGATCTCTACAAAATAAGTCTCGACGATTACGCCAATTATTCCCAGGCGACGAAGCTTATGTGTTACTTTCCTCACAATAACAATAAATTATTGATATCTTGGAATGGTCCTTACAAAGTCATTGATAAAATTTCCGACGTTGATTACGTCTTAGATATCAAGGGACACAAAAAGATATTTCATATTAACATGCTCAAGCAATTTCATACACGTCCTGAACACTTACAGTCAATTTTTCATGAACTAGATGACAACACAGTATCCACTTGTCATTATACTAACTTATCTGTCATCCAGGAAGAAGAATCTTCTTTTCCTGAGGTACAGTTACCGTTACCTGTACCAGTAGTTCAACCTACTGAATCTTGGCGGGATGTAACCATCTCTTCAACGGTTACACCGCAACAGCGTCTACAGATTGCTAATTTATTACAATCTTATCCAGATGTGTTGACCGACGTTCCGGGTCGCACATCGGCTATCAGTCATGACATTACTCTCAATGACGATACACCTATTCGTGTACATCCCTATTCTGTTCCTTTACATTTCCTTGCTAAAACTACTAAGGAACTTGAACAGATGTTGTCTCTCGGAATCATTGAGACTAGTAATTCGCCATTCTCTTCTCCATTAGTGATTGTCCGGAAGAAGGACAATAACATTAGACTATGTGTTGATTATAGAAAATTAAATGCTAAGACTATAGTTGACAGCGAACCACATCCACTCATTGACGACTTACTGCCACGTCTATCTAACGCAACTATATTTAGTAAGATAGACTTAACAAAAGGTTATTGGCAGATACCACTGACCGAAAAGGCTAAGTACTACACCGCATTTTCCACGCCACAAGGTCTATACCAGTGGAACGTGATGCCTTTTGGGCTTGTTAATGCGCCAGCTACCTTCATTCGCCTGATGCGACAAATTTTATCAGGTAGACCAGACGTTATTACATATATTGACGACATATGCTTGTTTAGTTCGTCGTTTGAGGAACATGTTTCGACTTAGACATGTTTTTGACACTCTAAGGAATTATCATCTAACTGCTAAACCTACAAAGGTGCAAATCGCGTGTAATGAGATAACCTTTTTGGGACATATCATTGGATCGGGATATATCCGAACGTTACCTAGTACAGTCTCCAAAATTCTAAACATAGCAGTTCCTCAGACGAAGAAACAGGTCAGGAGTTTGTTAGGACTTGTTCAATATTACAGTAGATTCATACCAAACTTGTCATCCATCACGGCTGTATTGTCTTCATTGTTAAAAAAAGATATGCCGGTGAAGGTGACATGGACTGGTACATGCAATGAAACTTTCAACAAAATTATAAATTTGTTCTCACATGAACCAATTTTAAGACTTCCCGATGCTTCCAAAAGATTTTTCTTACGAACAGATGCTAGTAACTACGGCATTGGTGCATGCCTGCTCCAGAACCATGACGGCATTCTACACCCCACCTTATATATATCAAGAAAGCTAAAGCCGGCTGAAACAAAATACTCAACAGTTGACAAGGAACTTTTATCGGTGATCTGGGCAATAACGAAGCTTGAAAAGTTTCTCCTCGGTGCTCCCTTCACCATACAGACGGACCAACGTGCTGTAGCATCCTTGCGTCGATCAAATCATACAAGCCAGAAACTTGCCAGATATTCAATCATCCTACAGCCATTCGAGTTCTCCATTGAACACATACCTGGCACTGAAAATTGTGTGGCAGATGCATTGTCACGTAATCCTATTGACGACGAATAATCAACATTGACACTCTTAAACTACATCAATCAGAACTACATTGGATTGAACGATGTATCAACTATAAAGGAACTAACCTTGCCTTCAATTTAGACTTTATAAACACTATATGCATCACAGAATTGAATTAAAAGACAATCAAGGTATATATAGACATTCAAACTTCGTCTAACGTCCATACACGAGATATGAATACTCTTTGAACAATCATGGATTTATATCTGACGACAAACCGAACTGATGTTCCTGTGTATACTTAATTCTTGGATGCTGGGATAAATGACATTTCTTTCCAACGTAAACGTTTGACCTTTCTTGCCTAAAAGAATTCATCAGTATCAAGACTACGGATGGATCATCATATCCTATACTAATTAATTAGTTAACTTAACTTCTTAATTGAATTATTATCAATAAAATGAAATGTGAGAAAAAAAATGAAATGAAAGAACAAAAAAAAAAAAAGAGAACGAAATACTAAAAGAAGAAATTATGAAAAGAGAAAATAAATCTCACACAAGTATTAGATTAATTTTTTTTTTTTAATGTACCTATACATTATTTAGTTAGTTAAATTAGATAGTTATTATTCACTAACACTTAACACACACAATTAAGTTAAAACTTATATTCGAATTTCTTTCTATTTCTTCTCACTTATTTTGTCTTTTTCTTCTCTCATAACATCGCATTACATTAGAACCTTAATAATTTAACTCTTAGTTTAATTAATTAATTTAATTTTAATTAGTCAAATTAATTCCTATATGACATACTAATACGACAGACCTTACTTTAATTTAATTTTATCATTCACTATTAACATTGGACATTTATTTAGTTGATATAATGACATGTATAATATTGATATATAATGTGATTTATGATTAGATGACTATGACAAATAGTTAGTTGACACGACCGCAACACGGTTCTACTCAGAACATCGTCGGCCATATGTCACAATTGTGTTAAATTTTTTTGAAAAATTGTTAAGTCGGATAGATATTGAAAAAAAATCTATCGATTTTTTTTTCCCCGGTGTACAGGGAATTGTTACGGTATATGATATTAACGCCGTCTGCTAAAGGTTACCAGACGTGCAATTATAAAGGTTAAGACATTTAATATATTGCGATAGATGTTTCAATTAATGAACGCTTTATACACGATCGATTATGACGTGTATAGCGTTGTTTAGGACACAGTGGTAACTAAGAAACGCTACCCTTTTCACATTGACCGTCAAGCTGTTAAGACGCGTCTGACTCTCCTTCCAATGTTGGGCATGGTATTGCCATACAGATATATTTTATGTAAGTACGGACATGGGTCAGTCCATTGCTATTACGAAGATTTGAAATGATTAAAGGTCAGTACGAAAGTGAAAATTAAGGAAGGATGAATTACAGTTCATAGTATTTGATTTTGCCAGACTCATAGACTCACTGTCGGCCGTTGGAAAACCCCAACCGCGCGTGCATACAGCTATGACAATCTGCATACAGTAATTTGATTATTGGACAAGGACTGATAGGATATCTGCATATCTATGCCATATATTTTCAAGTTATAATATGTACCTTTGTGATCAACATGCATGAATCGTTTTGACGTGTAAACTGTATTAAATGTTGGTGGACTCAATGGAACCGACTTGTCACATCAATCGTATTCCAAGTCATTCAATTATTGTTCAGAATCTTCCACCCCTGCATTCGCGTAATCTTACATAGAAGGCACGATACACGATCACTCAAGAATATCAAGAAGATAAAACAATGGCCAGACATTTATAACTGTTTTATTAATATCACATGGAACATTATTCAGAGCTAACCAAACCACGCCTTGCAACAGACCACTTCCACTTGCAACATAAGTATGTGTCGGGAAACGCAATACTCAGGAGAGCGTTTGCTTTTATTCTTTTACCATAGTTGTTGGTGGTGGTACCAGTTGAGGGTACTATCTCTGGAACAAGAAGGGAACAGTGGCCTGAGTTTTAAGACGAGGGACCAAATTTGTAGACACTCCCTGACACTTCTGGGAACGTGCTACGCCCTATATCCTTGAACAGCGACGAGCGTTATCAGTAATCAGTCTACCAAGAACCAACCCATCAGCGGGAGCAGAACCTAATAGTGGCAGATAAGTGAAACCTATAAGCTGCCACGTGAACTCCTTTAAAAACTAACTTCCCATCACAACAGTGATGATCTACTTTTTTTTATAAATCATTATTCACATTTTCTAAAACCTTACTAAACCTAAATGATTATTAAATTTGTTATTTGTAATTATACAAATTTAACTTCGATTTAATAATTTTACATGTACTCCATGTTTGTCTCAGTCAATTTACTAAATACACTCTAAACAGAGCTATACCATAATAAAAAGAGAAATCAGGGTGGGCGCTTGACAAGCTAAAATAATAATTGCTTAATCCTTCACAAAAGATGTCGGCAGATCATAGAGTTAACGTGCTCAGCCAATGCAGCATTGTTCTGCGTTTCTGAATATCTTGTTAACACGCCCTTGAGACAGAAGCATCATTTTCCTTCTATCTACAACTCTGCCAACAGTAATCTTGTGCGAAGGTAGACACATTTGAAGGCCCATAGTAGATACTATTGAATTTTGGCCATTGTTGGACCCCTACTGCAAAGCAGGAGAGGCAACCCGTGACAATGGTGATGGTGAGTTTTGTACTTTCAAATATTCCTTAAGTGGTTTTCTTTGCTGTTCATATTTCTTGCATGTTAGCACATAATGTGCTATGGTATTTCTCTCAAGACGTGCTTCACAGTGGGGTTCCTCTATCATAAAATACCCTATTCCTAGTTTGTCAAAAGAGTTTTATGATCAATAAATTTTCTATTTTCCTTTCTTTCTCTACCCGTGTCCTCTACCTTATTATCACTCTTTTATTCTTTTTGTATTTTTTCGCATTCGTTCGTTTGCGACTTAAACATTACTATTTTCCCATTCAAACTTTCGCCGAGTGTCTGTTCTCATTTAGAAACGCACTAGTGATGTTATTACGTAGATGCCACGCTCGGGAGGTTATTGCGTTGTAGACGTAAACTGTGAATATTCGTTTTCGCCAGACTTATAGGCGACATATCGTCTGCATTTTCACCTGCCACAACGAGTTGCATCGGCTGAGCGCTCAGGTGAGGCGCGATACCCTTTGTCGGGTTTAAGATATTAACCAGAGTTTGAAACTAGATTTTCATTCTTACTCCTAAATCTACAGTAGACAGATCGCCAGGCTAGAAAAATATCTTGCGTATTGAAAAGTCTTTAGTTTCTGGGCAACATTTTGCCGAGTTCTACACTACCATAATATTGAATGATTCTAGTTCGTGGTATTAATCTGTAGTTCTGTGCGGAGGTAAATATTATATATCAGATATCTAGTAATTTTGTGAAGTGTTTAAAGTGTTAAATCGCTCATTTCCCTAGTTAGATTTTTGTGCTGATTAATTAAAATATAGTCTGTAGTGACGTGTTTCAGTGGAAAGCAGAATAAAGTATAATTTCTAGCTTAAAACCAGGTAGCTATCAGGAATTAAATTTAACTGCTAAATATTCAGACGAGAATATATTTTAAAATTAACTTATAACTGAAATGCTACATCAGTGAGTATTGACGGGATACGTAAGTATTCCTAATTCATGATGATTGATTTTATGTATATAACTTATTTTACGGGATGTTTTAAATGATAAGTCAAGCTGTACGCTTGCAATTTAAAAATGTAAGTTATAACGAGTACCTAGTATGTATAATTATTTTATATGTGTTTTTTCCTTTATTCAGTGAATACTGGGGTTAACCCTAACTTTGCCAGCGTTAAGTACTGATGAGTGATATCTGTGAAGAACTAAAACATTTTCCTTGAAAGCCTTGGTGCATAATCTTTACAAGTACCCTATAGGTTAAATGAAGTAACAGGCCTATCGCGCCATATTTAATTCTTCCTGAGAAACAAATAAAGTACATTTTTAGCCTATGTGGCAAGTAACATATTAACGTCAGTAACATTCCGACGGAGTTTTGACTAGTGGTGTGGTGACCAAAGATAATCCTTTCCTGAAAGTAGACACCGATCTGACATTCCTCAATTCTGGAAACCTAAGTAATTGACACTGTGCTCGTTGTTAATGTTCGTGCCTGGACAATTTTAATGTGACCTAAACAGCATCCTTCTTCTTCTTCTTCTTCTTCTTCGTTCGCCCTGAAAAGGACGGTGGTTGCGTTGTGTCTGTTTACAACGTAGCTGTGATATCTGCACCTTTCGGTCGACACATCCGACTTCTGCACGGCATTTTTTAGGACCGGGTTTGCCTTCCCATTTCGATCCACACTCGCTCAGCCAGCCTGCACAGCTGCAGACTGTTTCCAGGACCACCACGTGGAGGTGGAGTGCGGTCTTGACCAGCTCTGGTTCGCTGGTCCTGATGCAGGCAGTCAAGCTATGAGTCGCTGACTGCGGTCTCTATTGCTGCATCTTGAGGTCCCAAACAGCATCCGAAAAAATAAGAACACCCAAGGAATCGTTCCCTGAAGCAGAGAATTCGTCCCGTCTTTTTTGGAACTGGGGATTTCTTGGTCAAAGACTGCCTTTGACGATTCTGTATGTGAATGTCCTAAAAATTGTGTTTCCAGAAGTGGCTATCAAAGCTGTGAGTATGAACAAATGCACGTGATCACTGCTGACTGAATAGAGTGAATGCAGGACGGAGTGTTTTCTTTATTGTTGTAATTTGGCACCTATTTTGCTGTCTTAACTTTCTTTATGCAAGTATTGCTAACCATAATTCCCTTAGAATAGAGCAGAGATATCCAGTCTGTCCATACCTTGGAAAAAACGGGGGAAATATTAGACCTAATCATATGTATCCTTGATTCCTTGGGCTATCACTTTCTTCTAACAGGACTGTGGGCATACCTTGAGGGATAAGATCATACTGTGGGTCTATCATTATTTTGTAACATTTGTATTGACTGTATGACTATTTGTATATGCTTTGATGTAATTTCTATGTGTTGTGATGAAATTTTAGATGATAATTAAAATTTCTTTTTTGAAATTAATCAGCGCGTTGGTCAGCTCGTTCCAAAATATCTATTTAATCATTTGTTATAAGTTTCCCACTTCTGTACGTCTAACTGTCATCTTGTATGTGCGTGCACGTGAGTGGATAGAAATATATATGTAATATATATGTGTGTTTAGACTGTCTGACTCCTCTAAATCTGTCGTAGAAGATAGGTGAAAGAGAGAAGATTTCTCGATTTCAGAGACAGCCTCTATCACAGTCTACCATCTCACTAGTGGAAATCTATTGCTATTACTATCACTCACTGTGACTATCACTTATTCAAATCTAATCAGAAGGGACCAACCCAAGTCTTAATTCTCCTATCAAAAATCTACGACATAGTTGTAGTCTAATACGTTTTTTATTGCAAGGAATTGTGGGATTTCTATTTATCTGACAGTTGGGTTGGCCACATGCTCAGAAGAGATCCTGACACCATCACCAGAACTGCCATGCTATGGACAACAGATGGAGAGTGAAAGCAAGGGTGGCAAAAAGTCACGTGACGGCAAACTGTGGAGGCTGAAATGGTAAGCATGAACCAAAGCTGGGGCAGTACATGAAGGATGGCTGTTGAACAAGTAAAGTAGAGACAGTTTGTTGCTGCCCTACAAGACGCCACCAAGCGTGATGGTCACTGATTGCATTGTCAGTCAGCGGTCAAATACCAAAAACGATGAAGAAAGAGACAACCTACAGTGTATACACGAAGTCATTTCATATTTGTACTTTTTATTTGTAGATCTCCAAACCATTTGTCTGGTAACAAGACAAAGGTCATCACATATCAGATATTGCCATAGAGGAACGAAGTGTTTAGATTCTTCACTATACTTCTTCTTCTTCCTCGTTCGTCCTGAAACGGACGTTGGTTGCGTCGTGTTTGTTTACACCGGAGCTGCGATATCTGCGCCTTTCGGCCGATACATCCGTCTTCAGCACGGCATTTTTTGGGACCGGGTTTGCCTTCCCTCTTCGATCCCTACTCTCTCAGCCAGACTGCAGTGATGCAGCCTGTTTCCAGGACCACCACATGGAGGTGGAGTAGAGTCTTGGTCAGCTCTGGTTCGCTGACCCTGACGCCAGCAGTCACGCTATGGGTCGCTGACTGCATTCTCTAGTGCTGCATCTTTGGGTCCCTTCACTATACTAAGTCAGCTTTATGAGGTGGGGTGTTTAGTTACGCCAGTGTTTCTCAAGCGGTGTGCCACGGCACCTATGAAAGTGTGCCGCAACATTTTGTAAATTTACTACATGAAGTATATTTTTAGTGATCATGTAATGTAAAACTGATCTTACAGGTTGAATTCATTCAATAACAGTTTTAGGTATTAACTGCTTTGAACAAAAATAGATTTAGGCCTACTTCAAAATCATTTTAAACAATTAAGGGGAGGTTAAACCCCCAAAATGAAAAACACAGAATTATAAGTTAATATCTATATCTGGTCATTTATACTAGCAAAATGACAGAAACAAATCTATGGCGGAAAAACAGTGAAAAAAAGACAAATTTTAGCTTTTTGGGGTATTTTGTTGCCCAAGATATCTCAAATGTGAGTACAACTTGAGTTATGAAATTTGGCTGTTTCATTTGTTAATATATGATAATGATTGTATACTAAAATAATTTTTTTTCATCAGAATAATAATTGGTTTGATATCTGAGTTTTTTTGGATTTTAACATACCAATTTAAAAAAAGTTGAAATTTTTAAGGAGGGTATCTTAGCTATTTCTCAACAGTTTTGTAGTTTGTAAACATATATCCTTTATTTTAGTTTATTTTAATGAGCACTATGTGTACAGCATGTGGCCCAAACGTTACTGCTGTATCACTAATAGTTTTTGAAAAATCATGGGCAACGTGCCCACATTTGTGTGAAAAATGAGGTTTTGAGAAAATTAAGAAAAAAGGGAGGAATTACACTTTTACACAAAATTTACTCACCTCAGTATCCCCCTGCTATGTAGGAATAATCTCTGGTATTTTCCTTTATTGATTCCATGTTCTGTGTCATACTTTGCAGCTTACTTTTAATTAAATTCTTCATTTCAGCAGACTGTATGCGCTTTTCGTCAGTTTCCGAAAAAATACATCCTTTCTCTGGTAGACATGTACTATGTGGGGGGAAGCGATTGCTCTACCCTCAGCAGACTCAGTACATGTAGGAGAGGCTTTGCTCTCAATATTCACAAAATTAGGATACCCTTATCAGATATTAACTGACAATGGTTCACAATTCAGAGGGAAACTGATGGAGGAAGTTTTTAGGATTTTTCAAAATATTCTCGTCCGCACATTTTATCATCCACAATCGATTGGACAAGTGGAAAGATATAACGGGACTCTACTTACAAATTTATGTAAGCTCGCACAAGAGAAACCAGAATCCCGTGATTCGTTCTTACCTGCAGCTTTATTTGCGTATAAGGAGGTACCCTACCACTCTACTGGAAAACCTCCAGCCACGTTATTATTTTGATGACCCATCAAAGGACCCCATGGTTAATAAAAATTAGCCAGTCAAAATTATTTTTACACATGAAACTATGTTTGAAAAACTTGAATTCTGTTTGCTTCAGGGAAATGAATATGGTACCGAAAATTAAAATCCATGCATTAGAAGCAATATAGCATCACAAATATACCAATTTGTATATTTTACATATATAATTAGGTAAAAATACACTTACCTGACATACTTTTAAAATTTATATAAAATCATCCACAAAGGTTTTAGTGAAAATAAACATACAGAAAAGTGGGCAAATGAATGTACTTTCCAGTGCAATATGTATCTAAAATTTGATATTTTCAATGAAATTCTTCATTTTTGGGATTGAGAGTTTTCTAGATTCTGAAGTACCCACAAATTAGTGTATTTAAATCACCGTAATTGTGTATTCATGCGCTGGTCAGATAGGTGTGCCGGAAATTTTTAGAAAATTTGAAAGTATGCCGTGAACACAAAAAGGTTGAGAAACACTGAGTTACGCCCTCGCAGATTTTGCCTTCCGTAAATCAAGAACAAATCAGGTACTCATTTACAGCTGGGTAGACTGAGTCGTAAACGCTACGAGGTGTGAACGTTGGTAACTTTACCCCGAGTAACTTTTAACTACACCAGTTCCACATTATCCACGAGACATTCAGCTGACAGTAAAGAAGTTGCAAATTAAGAGCATTAAAAAAAAATATATTCAAAAAAAAGGAGTCAACAAAGAAAGGCAGAAAGTTTCCTCGGGATCTCTCATGACATAGAGAAAGAATCGAACTATTTCTCCTTCAGTCGTTTTGTAAAAGGTGACTAATCTAAGGTTGTACATAGGACAAACAACTTCATCAAGTAAAACAAACAGATACACAAATCATTGCTGCAAGGGGTTGTGGTTTGCTGTAGGTTTCCTCAAAGGGGCAATATGCGGTGATGGCAGTGGCGTCTTTAGGGTGCGGTAACTCATGGTGTCACCCCCATGGACTTCCTCCCGTACCAGACCATACAGAATCCTTAGTAATGCTTTTTGTACTAATGTTACTCGTAAATCGTAACCACGTAAATTATAACCACAAATTGTGGTTTTAAGTAACTACAGAGATATTTTTTTATAAAAAATAGTAAATTTCTGCTGAAACACTGCACAACAAGTTTAAAGACAGTCATTTTGGTGTCACTTCCTCTGATGGTGTCACCCGGTGCGGTCCGCACCCCTCTAGTGACGCCGCTGGGTGGTGGTTCTATGCTCTGTAAGGAACTAAAAAGGAGATGATGATGATAACGCTTCTAAAAGATGCAAAGGTTACTGACCCAGATGGCATTCCAGCAGATGCCATCAAAGTTGACATCGATACCTTTACAATATATTTTGTAATAATGTACAATAATAATATTGAATAACATTATTAATATAATAATACTGCATAATAATATAAATGCCATATTACACACAACTTGGCGAAGTCAGAGAGAGAGAGAGAGAGAGAGAGAGAGAGAGAGAGAGAGAGAGAGAGAGAGAGAGAGAGAGAGAGAGAGAGAGAGAGAGAGAGAGAGATGAAATATATCTGGTGAATTTAAAAATAATGTTGGTAAATTTCCAAGAGTGCACTAATTGCAGAACTCAACAATGCCAAGAAAATTAAACAGGGTCACTCTTAAGGCATTAAAAGAGACCATGAACAGACGGTTGAGAGAAGAACAGGCAGGTTTTCGACAAGACAGATCCTGTACAGACCCGATAGCGACAATCCAGACATAATGGAATCTCTCTTAAGTTCATTAACCTAATAAAGAAAACATACAAAACATGCAGAATGTGACGAAATGTCTGTCCCTGTCTTTTTTGTGTGATCTCTCACAACTTCAGACCTCCGGCAGTAAACTTCTTTTCTTCATATTTCTTCATTATTCACTTGTTATTTGACATTTCATTTTGCCCTTTCATACATTTTACTCTTTATGCTGGATATAGCATGGTGAAGTCTCTAACACGCCACTTCCCTATGCAGTATTTGCTACGGGAGTAATTTTTATCTTATTGTGTCACATTCACGCTTCACGAAGACGTGTTAAGTTACGCCAGGTTATTAGACGGTCAGCGACAATATTTTATCGCATAATCTGTCTGACCATCTTTTCAAGCGACGGTGCTTGTTTATCCAAGCTTGTGTTGGGCAGGAGTGCTGGATAGAACCAGATTTGTTTGTCTGGCGAAACACAGGTGACTAGCGACCATCCCCGAGTCATTACGTCAGAAACACACGGTCACAATATTGTGATGGACAGAGGTGCGGCCGGAAGTCTTATGTATTGATATGACATCACAGTTGTAAGAGGCCACGCGTGTATATTAAATTTAATATTTTTCAAATACGCATGGGATGAGTAATGATAAACAAACCGACCCCTCTAGTGCTAGAGAGCGATTGGTTCGCCAGAATCTACAATGAATTTGATTGGAACAGTCTGCGGAAACCCAGCTGGATTTGAACTGGAAACTGTACAATATAATGTAATGAAATCCCAGACACAGAACACACTGAAAGATCGCATTGTACAGCGAACAACTCCCAAGAAGCCAGTGAGATATTGGACTTAGTATTTCATACTTATAAGTGACAGTTCAACGTATTTGGGCAACTCTGAAAACTGAAGAGTAAACCCGCATATTTACATACATAGACTGTAAAAACTTAAGGGGCCAAGACTTTAATATAACAAGACTGGAAACCTAGGAATCAGATTCACCAGTCATAAGAGGACTTTAACTCAAGTTTTTCCAGGTTGTGATTTCGCAGAGACACTCGTCATCAGAGGAATTAACTTTAAATTTCCAGACCCAGTCGTAAGAGGAATTTAACTTAAGTTTTCACAGCAAGTGATTTCGCAGAGACACCCGCCGTCAGAGGAATTAACTCTAATTTCCCAGACCAAAGTGGTTCGAACAGCACCTAACCTAAAGTGCTGTGTGTCCATTCTAATTTGTGCAGGAGATTGTGTATACCCATTATTCGGGGTAAGTGTAAACATTTCTATTACAAACGTGAATTTAACATGTTTTCTTGCTAATGGTTATATATGACGCTGGCAACCTCAACATATGAAAATAGTATATTCATGAACCACTGCAGCAAGAGCTGGTGATTGTTTCTGACTAGTCGTACGGGAAATCCGACAGCAGAGCGACCCCAGACTCCGACTGGAGCAGCGATGAGTGATGAATACATCACATGTGCCTAAGGTGTAACATATTATCTTGTGAGAATTGTGTACCTTTTTTAATTGTAATTCAGGCAAATCATTGTTCATGCACTGCAGACGCAATTTCCTAGTTAACTCCCAGAAGGATATGGGTGAATTTCATCATATTGCTTGAGTTACACTGTGTGCTCGGGAATTTAACTCTTCTGAGAGGTTAACATTGGTGGGTGGAGCGCATGACAATGGGCCTGTTAGTTTGCGGCGAACAAATGTACTCAGCAGGCATTTGTTTCTTCTTGTCGTAAATTTATTTTTGAGAGAAAGAGTCTAGAAATAGTAGTCCGGTTTAGAGTGTAGAATGATGATGAAAACTCAGTGATAGAAATGTATAGATTAAATATGATGCTCCACAAAGTGCTGGAGGAGAGTAAAGACAGACTTATTTACGACAAATCGTTTCTCTCAATCTTCTCTTCCACTCTCCTGGTCAAACAATTATTTGCCAGTTTTCCAGACACACGTCTGCGCTCACACCGATTTGTTGCTTCAAACACTCAGACGACGTGGATACAGCTATATTAAACAAATAGGGAATTTTTGGGCTTTTGGGTATTCCAACACAGTCCGATATAAGTTTATGATGTTTATTAACCTAAAAGATCAAATCACAAAAAACAATATCAAGTGTTACATAAAATTATCATAAGTACAGAAAAATGCAAATAACAAGGTAGGGAGGGGGTGAAGAAGATTGGTATCGACTAAGCCCTTCCCGCTTGTATTAGACAAAGATAAACCCAGTCTCAAGATAGATAGTTATCAGGAGCATAGGAAAGTTAACCCAACAGTGAATTTAATACTCTGAAAGAGGTGTTACAATATTAGTTATGGTGGTAGACAAAAAAATACTGTTATCCCAATGGTGTCTTCCCTTTACTAAGCAAAGAAAAAAAGGGGGGGGGGGGGTGAAACAGAGTTAACAAATTATCCCACTAAAGGAACAATGCCGGGTATACAGAAAACGTATTACCCGGTAGGCAAGTTAACAAATGGTTTTTGCAAAAAAATAAATCTCCTGTCATTCATGCACACTGTGCGGATCCACACTCATATATACTCACACACTTACCGAGTTGCAGCATCAGACAATCCCTAGAATGATAAACACAGTGATTAAATCTTGACATGTGAAACTGTCTAGCACTTCTATGTCCCGCCCCAGATATTGCGAGTTTTTACTGAGAGCAAATATTCCCGCTTATCGCCGGACTTGAAGTTTAAAGAGTTCTTGTGTTTTATTATATAAAAGGAGTCTATGGGATGGCACTGACACAATTCAACACAGGGGTGAAAATGAGGTGATGGCAATATTCCTTCACTGCGTGATGACAGCCACTGACCGGTAAAGTTTTTTTTTAATCCAGTGAGGAAAAACTAGGCTCAGTCACAGTCAGGTAAATCGGTAATCTCTCACAATAGAGCAGTATATAAACTATCGCTACTGGCACTGTTCATCTTCCAGTTTATCTTACAGATTGTAATTTAATTTGATGATAATAATCAAATGATCTTGGGTAGGCTTTCTTTCATGTAATTATGTTAGCTAGGCCGCACCGGACCACCACAAGATTTACTTTAAAAAAATGTCTCATCAAACTGTCTGGAAGTTTAAGAACCGAGTATGGAAACTCTGAAAGATTTCGTTATTACTGGGATTGCAAAAGGTGATCAATCTAGAGAAAAAGATAGAAAACCCATAACAACATAATCATACTTTAAAAATCAAATAATCTTCTAAGCGCGCGATAAATTTCCCGTTAAGACTATTATATATATACGCTCGCGTATTTAATTATGTATTTAATAAACACTGCGCGAGTTCTAGTGGTTAAATCACACATCTATAAATATAGGACTTAACTAAATTTATTAATTATAAATTCCTTCGCGACTTTAAAAGTTAATTTAAGCATTAAACATCTATTATCTTTTTGGAAATAGTATAGCAGGTATATCATTACATTTACAACTGGAACTATTGAGACGGTTTAATTTAATAGGTTTAAATTAACACAAAATCCAATGAAATAGAATGAATGAACTAGACCACTGATCACTTTACACAATATATATATATATATATATATATATTACCGTTTTGCACAGAAATAGAATTCACTGCAAATATAAATGAAAATCCATGGGATAATCGAGCAAGATTTCAAATATCGCTAGTGCTTCTATCAAGTTCTGGCCAGCGAGTGATGAAGTGTATTTCTACGTGATCTGTATATCTACAACTGGAATGCAAGATGAGTGGGACATGAGAAACTTGACAGCCTTTTTGATCTCGGAAGGATTTTGGGGATCTGACCGCCAGACCAAAGAGAGAAGCCGCCCCTGGCCTCTCGTATCTTCGCTCGCTGCTTGCGTCAGCTTTCCCCGTTCGCTCTGGCTGCGATCGGTTCCGTGCTTAACACCGAGATTCGAAATCGTTTCAGGGACTACTACTGTCTTTGATAGCATGCCGCCCGTCCATCCTGAGATCTCCACCAGTGTCTTTGATCTCGTGCCGCATGCTAAATGAGTCCCGGTGGAATCGATTCGCTCTGGCGAAACGAAAAGTTACAACAAATGTTCAGGGGTTCTAATGTTTTGAAAAGCTAAAAGTCCCTTTAAATCATCCATCATATCAGGGAAAATTCACTTGTCGAACTAGACGTACGTCACAATCGTCCCCACTTTTAGACATGAAACCATTTTTCATGTTTCATTTTTTGACAATGGAGGTGACCTGATTGGTGATTTTAGGATGAGTGGTATCTTCAGTTTGCTCTTCTTCCTCTGTAGACCAGTTTCTACTCAGGAAATCAGCCCCGACATTCTGTCTTCCCGGAATATATTCCACTTTGAAAGAATAAACGCTTAAAAGAAGCGCCCAACGCATGATCCTTGCGTTAAATTCTTTATTGGCACCCAGAAATGCTAACGGAGCGTGGTCTGTTTGCACCGTGAAAGATGTACCATAGAGAAACTCATGATGGCGTCTGATACCGTCAATCAGAGCGAGACATTCTCTTTCGACTACGCTGTAGTTCCGTTCAGCTTTATTTAATTTCCGACTGCCATAGGCAACTGGAAATAGCATGTTTGGGTCACTGTCATCGGCTTGAAGCAGTGTTGACCCGATACCCTGACCTGACGCGTCGACCCGTAATACAAAAGGTTTGTTGAGGTCAGGCAACCTCAAAATGGGGTATGCAGACAACTGTCCTTTCAAAGTGCTGTACGCGTGTTCGCACTTTTGATCCCATATGACCTTATCAGGACAACCTTTCTTTGTGAGGTCAGTCAGAGGTGCTGTCAGTCCGTTGAAGTTCTGGATGTATTTCTGATAATATGCACATAATGATAGGAAGGAACGTACGTCTTTCTTCGTTCGGGGTCTTTTGGCTGCAGCTATTTTCTCCACGTTCTTCTTAATAGGCCAACTGCATTCGTGAGAAATAGTATGCCCCAGGAAGTCTAACTGTTCAAACCCGATGAGACATTTGCTAGGTCTGGCTGTGAGACCCGTTTCCTGTAGTCTCCTGAGGAGCATAGCAACCGTAGCAATATGTTCTTCATAGGTTTCCGATGCAATTAATATGTCATCCATAAAATTATGGATATGGGGACTTTGCAAAGGTTCTAGAAGTTTCCTCATCATCCTGGTGAACACTCCTGGTGCGTTATGCAATCCGAACGGCATCACATTAAATGTGTAATGTCCTTCACTAGTGCTGAAAGCTAACAAAGGTTTAATTTCCTCCTTGACTGGTATCTGATAATACCCTTTACTGAGGTCAATCTTGGAGAAAATCTTTGCCTTGCTAAGCTTGGTGAACAACTCAGAAACAGTTTGGAGAGGTTCGGGCTGGAATTCCGTTACAGCGTTTAGCAGCCGGTAATCTATACACAGCCGAACTTCCTTATTGGGCTTCTGCAACAGCACTACACTAGAACTGTAAGGAGATGTAGACTCACTGATAATTCCTGCCTGACGCAGCTTGTCTATTTCTCCGTGAAGTGCATCAGCTTTAGCGTACGGGATGGGGTAAACTCTGGTTCGAACAGGGGTCTCATTTGTTAGTTTCATATCAAATTCGATGAGATTTGTTCGACCAGGTACATCCGTTAAGACTGCACTGTACTGTTTTAGTAGCGCCCTGGTTTCTGTTTGTTGTTCTGGTGAGAGATTGTCGCCGAACTTGACATCTTTAAAGGATTCTGTGGGTTGCAGTGGATACTCCATGCAACCATCATCATCTTCCTCGTCTTCCGTTGCTATGGCGACAGCCAGGAGATGCTCGGAGGATGGCACCGGTCTTTCCAAATATTTCTTTAGCAGATTTATGTGGAAGACCTTCTCCTTTCCTTTGATGGAGATCTTGTAATTGGTACGTGAGATCTTTTTAGGGACGGTAAACGGCCCTTGCCATCCGATGCGAAGTTTATTGCTTCCGGTTGGAAGTAGCAATAAAACTTTCTCCCCTGGTTGTAGTTCTCTCTCTTTTGCAGCTTTATTGTATCTTTTAGCATGTTTAGCGCGGGCTTTTGTAAGGTTGGTAGTAGCTAGATCCCATCCTAGCTTTAGCCTTTCCTTGAGCTCAGATACATACTTGCTTGCAGAGACGACTGTCTCGTCAGCCTTTTGGTCTGTCAGGGACCGAAGTAAGGCTTCTAGTGGCCCCTTAATAGGTCTGCCAAATAAAAGTGTAGCTGGCGCGAATCCCGTAGACGCTTGGGGTACCTCTCGGTAGGCGAATAAGGCAGCCGATATATATAGGTCCCAGTCTTCCGGTTTCTCCTGACCCAGCTTACGTAACATGGTGGTGAGGGTACCATTAAAACGTTCCACGAGCCCATTTCCGGCCGGATGGTAGGGACTTGTGTGGATATGTTTGGCCCTCAAGATCTTAAAGATCTCCTCCATTAACAGGCTACGGAATTGGGATCCATTGTCCGTCAAAACTTGTTGAGGGAATCCCAACCGTGTAAAGATTTGCACGAGGGCTTCTGCGACATGCTTGGAATCTGTGCATGTTAGCGGTATAGCTTCGGCCCACATTGTGCAAGTGTCGACTAAAGTCAGGATGAACCTGTGCTTTCTTTTGGTCCTTTCCAGGGGTCCAATGATGTCGACAGCAACCCGTTCAAATGGAGTACCCACTATTGGCATTTGCCCCATAGGTACTGGGGGTGTCAAGTGCTTTGGTGCTACCCGCTGGCACTAGGCGCAGGATTTCACGTACCTGATAATGTCAGAGGTCATTCCTGGCCACCAATAGTGGTTTTTTATTCGCTGAATAGTGGCGTTTTGTCCCATATGTCCGCTAAAGGGAAGAGAGTGCTCCATTTCTAAGATCTGGCTTCTGTACTGCGTCGGTACTAGGAGCTGGTTATTCCCCGTGTCCGGGTTGCCCGTTCTACGATACAATACGCCATCCTTAGAAAAGATGTCTCCGTTGTATCTGGGGTCCTTAGCCATGGGCAGTTTTTTAAAGCAGAGCTCCAGAGTAGGGTCCTTTTGTTGCGCCTCCTTCAGTTCATTCGGTAACAAATTTGGCGCAGGCTCCCTCTCCTTCTTGGCTTGCCCTCTTGTGGTTACCGCTGCCACAATCGGCTCCTTTGGTCTCCCAATAAACACATATCTACATCCCAGGATAACTGGGTAGATAGGATCATCCATAATGGCCGCTTTAATAACACCTCTGACAAAATCAGAGTGTATTTCTACCAGTGCGATAGGAAGCGTCCTGGGTGCGTCACTCTTAAAAACTCCACTGAGTTTGACGGTTTCCTCTGTCTCCTGACCTGGTTTGACTAGGTGTCTAGTAACAATACAACTAAAGCTTAATCCAGTGTCAAAGAGACAAGTAGTTGAGGTACCATTCAAAATTACAGTTCCTCGAGTTGAGGGTCGGTCCCCCTCAGGTTGAGAATCACTGACATTGACTCTACCTTTCGAGGCTGTATGCAAACATCCGACGCGGTTTGGACCGGTTTGTTTGCCCTGATCAGACGTTTCTGGTGTAGGGGTCTTTCCTTTTCCTTGACCTTGGTGGCCGCGCTGCCACGCAGGCCTGGTAGGTTGATCAGAATTGTTGTTATGGGGGTATCGGGTTTTGTAGAATTTCGATTTTTCCTGGGGAGGTCTCTGGGTATTATTTTCTCGTAGGTTATAATTCTGAGAGGAATTAGAGGAATAGGATGACTGCTCTAGATTTTGTTTACGAGATGGCTCATCTGTGGGTTTACGTTTTGTGCTGGGAAGTTCGGCCATTGCATTGGTATAGCGTTCTGCCTTATTGAGTATGTCCTCAAGCCTGACTGCGCCCTGTTCAGCCAAAAATCTACGGGTTTCGTTTGACAAAGTTGACTTTATCTGTTCCACAAGAACAAGTTCAAATAGTCCCTCATATGTAAGAGGTAGGTCAGATAATTCAATGCACTTTGTCAAATAGCCCGCGAGACGTGAAGAGAACTGCGGAAATGTTTCCGTGCTCTCTTTCCGGCTGTTTCTGAACATTTGCAGAAATTTTCGGGCGGTCATCTCAAACCGCTCTAGCAAGGCCTTTTTCAGCATGTCGTAATCATGTTGGTTGGTTCCCAGCTTTGTATATACGTCATAAGCAATACTTTTCAGTGACGTTGAGAGTTTAAGTGCCCAGCGGAAACTCTCCAACCCATACAGATTTGCGAGCCTCTCGAATTTTTCTAGATAGCTGTCAATTTTCTCATTGGGACTAGGAAAAGACTCTAAAGCAAAAGACATCGCAGTTAATTGGGCAGACTGAGTGCTGGAGAGATCCATTGACTGCGACTGGGGCGAAGACGCCTCTCCGTTATTCGAAGTAGAGGCGCCCCGACTCTCTAAAGCCTTAAGCGCCAATTCATGCTGTCTTTCCTTGTCTCTCTCTCTTCGCGTTGTCTTTCCTTCTCTCTTTCCCTGCGGGCGTCCATCTCTGCCTCAATTTTCGTCTGCTCTAATTGACGATCGTCCGCTTCTTTCTTCCTAGCTTCTGCCCGCTCTTCCGCTTCCTTTTTCTCTTTTTCTTCTCTCTGTTGGTCTGCGTCATATCTTTCAAGTTCTTTGTTGACAAACAGGTTCGCGGCTTCTCCTTCTAATCCTGAGTCCTTCGCCCTCTGTCTCAAAATGGATCTTATCCTAATTCTCTCTGCCATACCAAAGAACTGGATGCTTCTAAGACTAGAGAATAGTAAGATGGAACAAGAAGGGGAAGAAACTCGGAACCACTACGAGAAAAACCAAAGTAAAAATTTACTTGAGTTACCTCCTACCTTAAATGTGTTAACTTATCGCTGCTATTATTGTCACTTAAGACTCTTAACGCAAGCGACTATGCCACTAAAAAGGTAAGTTACACTAGAAAAGAATCTACTCTTACTAACAGTAGAGAAAAATTTATATTAAAACAATTTAAAGAAAAAAATTTTTTTTTCCCTGAAATTTTAATTTTCCACTACAAAAAACTCCCCCTGAAGTCAATTATATGAGAAGAGACGATGTTAACTAGACTTAAAAAGTCAGAACAAGGCGTCTTTAGCTAAGCTCAACTCTTTTAACTTCAAAAACCCTTTAGTGACTGTAAAACAATCACACAATCCCAGCAAATCTTATAAAGAAAATGTAATGTTTCTCTGCCAGAGAATAATTTAAATAACAACTATTTTTGTTTATCCGTACTTTCTACTGCTGTGGAAAGAAAACAACCTGTAAATATGCTGTGTGGACGACCCAAATACTAAAAAGCGTTGTCTAGGGGTGTAATTACTTATTTATTTATTTCCCTAAATCACAAAGACAGATCACTCACACTCTATCTAGTTAGACCCAGACTTAGATCAGACTCAAAATATCTTTATCCCGGCTATGCGAATGCCTCAAATGTAGCTCAAGATGCAGAACCAGCCCACAAATATGTGTGCATCAAATGTATCTCAAAATTATCCCGGCGAGCCAGCCAAATATTGTCGTAAATTTATTTTTGAGAGAAAGAGTCTAGAAATAGTAGTCCGGTTTAGAGTGTAGAATGATGATGAAAACTCAGTGATAGAAATGTATAGATTAAATATGATGCTCCACAAAGTGCTGGAGGAGAGTAAAGACAGACTTATTTACGACAAATCGTTTCTCTCAATCTTCTCTTCCACTCTCCTGGTCAAACAATTATTTGCCAGTTTTCCAGACACACGTCTGCGCTCACACCGATTTGTTGCTTCAAACACTCAGACGACGTGGATACAGCTATATTAAACAAATAGGGAATTTTTGGGCTTTTGGGTATTCCAACACAGTCCGATATAAGTTTATGATGTTTATTAACCTAAAAGATCAAATCACAAAAAAAACAATATCAAGTGTTACATAAAATTATCATAAGTACAGAAAAATGCAAATAACAAGGTAGGGAGGGGGTGAAGAAGATTGGTATCGACTAAGCCCTTCCCGCTTGTATTAGACAAAGATAAACCCAGTCTCAAGATAGATAGTTATCAGGAGCATAGGAAAGTTAACCCAACAGTGAATTTAATTACTCTGAAAGAGGTGTTACAATATTAGTTATGGTGGTAGACAAAAAAATACTGTTATCCCAATGGTGTCTTCCCTTTACTAAGCAAAGAAAAAAAAAGGGGGGGATGAAACAGAGTTAACAAATTATCCCACTAAAGGAACAATGCCGGGTATACAGAAAACGTATTACCCGGTAGGCAAGTTAACAAATGGTTTTTTTTGCAAAGAAATAAATCTCCTGTCATTCATGCACACTGTGCGGATCCACACTCATATATACTCACACACTTACCGAGTTGCAGCATCAGACAATCCCTAGAATGATAAACACAGTGATTAAATTTTGACATGTGAAACTGTCTAGCACTTCTATGTCCCGCCCCAGATATTGCGAGTTTTTACTGAGAGCAAATATTCCCGCTTATCGCCGGACTTGAAGTTTAAAGAGTTCTTGTGTTTTATTATATAAAAGGAGTCTATGGGATGGCACTGACACAATTCAACACAGGGGTGAAAATGAGGTGATGGCAATATTCCTTCACTGCGTGATGACAGCCACTGACCGGTAAAGTTTTTTTTTTTAATCCAGTGCGGAAAAACTAGGCTCAGTCACAGTCAGGTAAATCGGTAATCTCTCACAATAGAGCAGTATATAAACTATCGCTACTGGCACTGTTCATCTTCCAGTTTATCTTACAGATTGTAATTTAATTTGATGATAATAATCAAATGATCTTGGGTAGGCTTTCTTTCATGTAATTATGTTAGCTAGGCCGCACCGGACCACCACAAGATTTACTTTAAAAAAATGTCTCATCAAACTGTCTGGAAGTTTAAGAACCGAGTATGGAAACTCTGAAAGATTTCGTTATTACTGGGATTGCAAAAGGTGATCAATCTAGAGAAAAAGATAGAAAACCCATAACAACATAATCATACTTTAAAAATCAAATAATCTTCTAAGCGCGCAATAAATTTCCCGTTAAGACTATTATATATATATATACGCTCGCGTATTTAATTATGTATTTAATAAACACTGCGCGAGTTCTAGTGGTTAAATCACACATCTATAAATATAGGACTTAACTAAATTTATTAATTATAAATTCCTTCGCGACTTTAAAAGTTAATTTAAGCATTAAACATCTATTATCTTTTTGGAAATAGTATAGCAGGTATATCATTACATTTACAACTGGAACTATTGAGACGGTTTAATTTAATAGGTTTAAATTAACACAAAATCCAATGAAATAGAATGAATGAACTAGACCACTGATCACTTTACACAATATATATATATATATTACCGTTTTGCACAGAAATAGAATTCACTGCAAATATAAATGAAAATCCATGGGATAATCTAGCAAGATTTCAAATATCGCTAGTGCTTCTATCAAGTTCTGGCCAGCGAGTGATGAAGTGTATTTCTACGTGATTTGTATATCTACAACTGGAATGCAAGATGAGTGGGACATGAGAAACTTGACAGCCTTTTTGATCTCGGAAGGATTTTGGGGATCTGACCGCCAGACCAAAGAGAGAAGCCGCCCCTGGCCTCTCGTATCTTCGCTCGCTGCTTGCGTCAGCTTTCCCCGTTCGCTCTGGCTGCGATCGGTTCCGTGCTTAACACCGAGATGCGAAATCGTTTCAGGGACCACTACTGTCTTTGATAGCATGCCGCCCGTCCATCCTGAGATCTCCACCAGTGTCTTTGATCTCGTGCCGCATACTAAATGAGTCCCGGTGGAATCGATTCGCTCTGGCGAAACGAAAAGTTACAACAAATGTTCAGGGGTTCTAATGTTTTGAAAAGCTAAAAGTCCCTTTAAATCATCCATCATATCAGGGAAAATTCACTTGTCGAACTAGACGTACGTCACACTTCTATTTGTCTAAAGTTCGTGGTTACAAGCCATCAGACGATTTGTGGTACTAACGCAGCTAATGTGAGAGAAAAGCATCCACCTAACCGCCGACAGTGGAAGAGAGTGTGAAGAAGGCTTTCGTCATCACATAATTAATTAACTACAGCTGCAGGACTCACTCATACAAGCTAAGTGCTAACTAAAAGGCGCCAGCAAAAAAGGTACAATTCCAGTTAAACTTTAAGTATAAAGTTAAATTTCCACCTACGTCTCAATGATGAGAAATTTATAACTATCAAAATTCCACTAATCTTTCCATATTTATTTTAACTTGTTAAATACTATTTCACTATTAAATGTGTTACCTGCTGTTTTAAAACAAAACAATAATAGTTGATTCAGTTATATGTATGAAAGCAAACGTATGAGCAAGAATAGTTAATCTATAGATATAAATACTTAGACTTATATTTACGCTAAACAGAGCTATACCTTATAAGAGGGATTTCGTTGGATTACACCAACAGGGGGCTTGAACAGGCTAAACCATTGTTGAAACCCTTCACAAAAGGCGACGGACCAGATATAAGTTAACCATGGCTCAGCGCTATGCCGCATGGTTCTTGACTTCTGGAATTATCTTGTGAAATCTCCCTTCGGATAGAAGCGTCATTACACTTCTATCTATATCTCTGCCAAGAGTAATCTTGTGCGAAGGTAAACACATTCGACGACCCAGTTTACATACTCTTGAGTTTTGGCCACTGTTGGACCACTACTGCAAAGCAGGGGAGGCAATCCGTGACAACCTTAATAATAGACTTACGATAACATGCATTGGGCGGAAGGCGAGAGCCCAAGCGCCGTTGGAACAGTAACAACAACAACCTTCATAATAGTGTCTGATAGCACCCTTGTCCTCTGGTTGTCACCCGGGGCGAACCGCCCCACTCCCACGCCATAGACAGTGAGGGGCCTTGATTGAATGACGCAGGACTAGAGGCCTTGGCATATTTTTTTTTGAGTACTTGTGCCCTGTTAGGAGCTGAACCGTATTGATAATGACTGATGAAGAGAAATGAACTAGATGACAGACTAGTTCAAGTGTGTGGGGAAACCCGCTGTCTAAATGAAGTGTCTTCTTTGAACAAGACGTTAGGAAGGAATATATAAGGAAAAACCCAGGAGATGAAAGAAGGAACTAAAATGACTTTGCCATGATAAAGTTTAAATTAAAAAGTGAAAGAAACGAAAACAAATCTAGACAGGGAACCTAATTCTAGGACCTTTCAAAGACAGACTATAAAACTAATGCTAGAAGTTGAAATCAGAGGGGGAAAATACCCTAATAAAACGTGGAAGCCAAAAAAATACGACACCGTTATGACCAAAAAAAAAAAACTACATAAGAATAATACAGAACAAAATACAGGGACGCAAAAACAAACACAGAATAGGGTGGCGTAAGAATTGTTTTAAAAAGAGAAAATAAAAACTTAAACCAGCAAACTAACACAGTATTTAGGAAAAGTTAACAATGGTTGATAGATGACATTAATTTCAACCTGATGGAAGAATAACAAAGACAAAGAAAATAAATAAATAAATTACCTGTACACAAACGAGGAGCGTAACGGGGACAAAAACATAAGACTTGGCCAGGAAACAGCCCACATTTAATTTAGCTGTACGTAGATTCGCCACACGATTCCCGGCACACTGAATGCACTGGTTGTATTATTTTTATGCACTTCTCATTAATCTCTCGCTTACATTCCTTTCTGTTTTTTGTCCGTTTGTCCCTGATGAAGGTCTTGTGGCCCGACATTGTTTGGTTTATTTTGAAGGACTATCTTCATTGCACACCCACCATCGTTGTACGCGAGGAAAAGAACAGCATTTTCAAATAGAATTAAAATTCTGAAAGTAAGAGCTGTTTTAAAAACACAGAGTGCACACGTCACGCGTTGGACAATAGGGAGATTTCAAAATATGAGCACTTAATATATGCGATAGAGTACAGAGAACAAACTACACCAATAAGACACGACGTTAGTGAAATAATTCTTAAATAACTAGTGTAAAAGCCCATCATAAGACGGGAATTAAATTCAAAAGCACCAATACCAAACGGCGATTTTACTTATTCAAAAGTATTTTTTTTTTAACCCACTGTGCATCACCACAGTACACGAACTACGTAGCAGCAGCGAGGATCCCAATGTGTGTATACGGGATCACACATTCTATAAATATATTTTTGTGCACACCGTCATTTGCGCACTTCTCTTTGTCGAGTGTTAATATTTTCGGGAGAGTACATATAGGGGAAACAATACAATTAATGTCTAACTTTCAACCAAAGTTGCATCCCTTAGCGTTACGCACTGACAGAAAAAGCAGGATTTTATATATAGGATATAAATAATTTTTTTATATTGAAAAGCGAAGACATTTTATTAAAGAATAAAGGGAAAAGGGTAGCACAACACGCAAAGACATCAGTAGCCAATTTAATAAAGCCAGAATATCCTTCGCCAACCTAAACAACATCTGGAAATCCTCCCAGTACAGCACAAACAATAAATTTTAAAAAATATAAAAGCTGCGTAATTTATGTACTTCTGTATGGTGCAGAATGCTGGAGAGTAACAGAAAAGGAAATGACGAAATTGTCCTCCTTCCACACAACCTGCCTAAGGAAAATTCTTCGATTTTCTGGACCAATCAAGAACTGCTAACTCGGAGCAACCAATAAGATGTGTTGATGCTGTTGTTGATTTTAGGACATTGCACAAACCATTGGATTTTGTTTTGTGCATGGGCTACCCATATAGGTTATAATTTGGGTATATGGTGTTCCTTTTTCTATATAACACATTACATGTTGTTTTTACAGACTGCAAATTCTCTGGCGTTTAGTGTGGCATTTTCAAAGATCTCTTGGTGTAACTTTTTCCTGTTTTTTTTTTTATGTCTTCCGTCACCCTGTTGAGTTTTGAGATGTTTGTACTCTGATTTATTGTATGCTACCTTCTTATTTATTGCCTTAGAGATTGACTCAAGTATTTCTATTTGGAATGCACTGCTTTGTAATGTTTGATAATTTATCTTACTTTTCTACTAAACAATTGTGGTGAATATTTTGTTCTTCTTCAATCATCCTCCTTTGTTCTGGTTGTAAATGGTTAATTTTAGTTCTGGTAATATAAAATTTCATTATCTTGTGTAGTTCCCTGGGTAGGTCAACGTTTAGTACTGTTTCTGGTGATGATTTTGACGAGATGGATTTGGGGCAACCCCTTCTCGATCTCTCTTTCACTACGGCTGTAATCAGATACAATTGTTGTACTGACTGTTGCGTGCTTTCCATAGTCAGCACTTTTGTTCTTTCTCTGCTACGTAGCAGATATTTTGTATTTTCCTTCTTACACTCCTCTCAGGATAAGTCGTCATGTCTGTTTTTACCCGTTTCTCCCTGCTTTGCAAAGAGCGGCTGAGATAATTAATCGACAACCATGTTGGTTAATATCGGGTGCGGCCCTACCGTATTTGGTTAATCGCTGATAAAGGCCAGGGTGCGCGACCCATACGAGATTACTTGTCTGGGTGACACATTTTAGACAGACAAGGATGGCCTAATCGTTTCCTGTCCGACTTAAAAAGTAATAAGATGTTACATCTTACACATTGCCGAGAGAGTTTACCGATGTGTTTGTGAGTTTGTACATAAGGCATCGGGTGTTTTATTGTCATATATGGGAGACGTGACCTTTGCATCACGCGCAAAATTATTCCATGTCGGAATATTTTGAAATTACCCCGCCCAACAAGCATGTTTTAAATGATTGGAGCCCTGAGTAGCTTCATAACAAACATATGCGGGTATGGGACCGGCAATATAATCGGAATTTTCGCAGTTTTAATTTACTGTGAAAAATTGCTTGCCAAGACGACACAACCAGACCTTGCCAGAAGTTAAAATTCAGAATTCCATTTATCAAACCGGACCTTTTCTTGGAGAATCTTGACAAACTTACAAAAAAGCCCAGGATATCTCTATCAGTTTAACAAGGAAACCGGGACTGAGGAAACTGAACACACGGAGTCATAGAAGGAATTATCTTGTAAAAGTAATGACCCCAAGAACATGTGTAAGAGGCCGATTCAAGCGCCTTAACTTTATTCATCTGAACAAAAAGTCTGTTAGCCAGGATTGGCGTAAGTTGTCATTTTACATTCTACATTTTTCATTACTAACATGTGAACTAATATGTATACACTACCATGTAAATACTAATATGTGAAAATCGCTAGTGGCTGTCCAAGTCATTTGAGGCTGGCAACCTCAGCGTATAGAATGATGATTTCATGAACCACCACTGCAAGGGCTGGTGACCGCTTTATTGCTAGTTTCTTACAGAGAACTAAAAGCGTAAAGTAGTTCCAAGTTCCATAGGGAGCAGGAAGGGAAAGATGAAAGAAATGATGTACATTCTAAATATAATATTTACATTTTCAAACCAGTGTAAATGTCTATGTAAACATATGCACTTTAAAATTAATGAACGTTTCAAACTTTTCAACAAGTGTAGATATAAATGAAAACATATTCAATTTATATTGTAAACGCTCTTCAGTCAGTGGAGATGTAAATGTAAACATATTCTATCTGTACTACTGACCTTTTCATTTAAATGTAAAAGAAAGATAAAGCTATTCAATTTAAATGTAAACGAAGTTTTCTATCGAGGGATTAAGTTTAATTCTCATCGAGGGTAAATTCTGAGATAGATGGGATGTTGGAATAAGAGAAAGGGGACATAAGTATGTGTCGGGAAACGCAATACTCAGGAGAGCGTTTGCTTCTATTCTTTTACCATAGTTGTTGTTGGTGGTTTTAGTTGAGGGTACTATCTCTGGAACAAGAAGGGAACATTGGCCTGAGTTTTAAGACGAGGGACCAAATTTGTAGACACTCCCTGACACTTCTGGGAACGTGCTACGCCCTATATCCTTGAACAGCGACGAGCGTTATCAGTAATCAGTCTACCACGAACCAACCCATCAGCGGAAGCAGAACCTACCAGTGGCAGATAAGTGAAACCTATAAGCTGCCACGTGAACTCCTTTAAAAACTAACTTCCCATCACAACAGTGATGATCTACTGTTTTTTATAAATCATTATTCACATTTTCTAAAACTTTGCTAAACCTAAATGATTATTAAATTTGTTATTTGTAATTATACAAATTTAACTTTGATTTAATAATTTTACATGTACTCCATGTTTGTCTCAGTCAATTTACTAAATACACTCTAAACAGAGCTATACCATAATAATAAGAGAAATCAGGGTGGGGGCTGGACAAGCTAAAATAATAATTGCTTAATCCTTCACAAAAGATGTCGGCAGATCACAGAGTTAACGTGCTCAGCCAATGCAGCATTGTTCTCGCGTTTTTGAATATCTTGTTAACACGCCCTTGAGACAGAAGCATCATTTTCCTTCTATCTACAACTCTGCCAACAGTAATCTTGTGCGAAGGTAGACACATTTGAAGGCCCATAGTAGATACTATTGAGTTTTGGCCATTGTTGGACCCCTACTGCAAAGCAGGGGAGGCAACCCGTGACAATGGTGATGGTGAGTTTTGGACTTTCAAATATTCCTTAAGTGGTTTCTTTGCTGTTCATATTTCTTGCATGTTAGCACATAATGGGCTATGGTATTTCTCTCAAGACATGCTTCACAGTGGGGTTCCTCTATCATAAAATACCTTATTCCTAGTTGTAGTCTAATGCGTTTTTTATTGCAAGGAATTGTGGGATTTCTATTTATCTGACAGTTGGGTTGGCCACATGCTCAGAAGAAATCCTGACACCATCACCAGAACTGCCATGCTATGGACTACAGATGGAGAGTGAAAGCAAGGGTGGCAAACAGTCACGTGACGGCAAACTGTGGAGGCTGAAATGTTAAGCATGAACCAAAGCTGGGGCAGCACATGAAGGATGGCTGTTGAAGAAGCAAAGTAGAGACAGTTTGTTGCTGCCCTACAAGACGCCACCAAGCGTGATGGTCACTGATTGCATTGTCAGTCAGCGGTCAAATACCAAAAACGATGAAGAAATACACTTTCCTGACATACTTTTAAAATTTATTAAAAATCATCCACAAAGGTTTTAGTGAAAATAAACATACAGAAAAGTGGGCAAATGAATGTACTTTCCAGTGCAATATGTATCTAAAATTTGATATTTTCAATGAAATTCTTCATTTTGGGGGTTAAACCTCCCCTTAAAAGAAAATAGAATTGAGAGTTTTCTAGATTCTGAAGTACCCACAAATTAGTGTATTTAAATCACCGTAATTGTGTATTCATGCGCTGGTCAGATAGGTGTGCCGCAAATTTTTTAAAAATTTGACAGTATGCCGTGAACACAAAAAGGTTGAGAAACACTGAGTTACGCCCTCGCAGATTTTGCCTTCCGTAAATCAAGAACAAGTCAGGTACTCATTTACAGCTGGGTAGACTGAGTCGTAAACGCTACGAGGTGTGAACGTTGGTAACTTTACCCCGAGTAACTTTTAACTACACCAGTTCCACATTATCCACGAGACATTCAGCTGACAGTAAAGAAGTTGCAAATTAAGAGCATTAAAAAAAAAAAAAATTCCAAAAAAAAGGAGTCAACAAAGAAAGGCAGAAAGTTTCCTCGGGATCTCTCATGACATAGAGAAAGAATCGAACTATTTCTCCTTCAGTCATTTTGTAAAAGGTGACTAATCTAAGGTTGTACACAGGACAAACAACTTCATCAAGTAAAACAAACAGATACACAATTCATTGCTGCAAGAGGTTGTGGTTTGCTGTAGGTTTCCTCAAAGGGGCAATATGCGGTGATGGCAGTGGCGTCATTAGGGTGCGGTAACTCATGGTGTCACCTCCATGGACCTCCTCCCGTACCAGACCATACAGAATCCTTAGTAATGCTTTTTGTACTAATGTTACTCGTAAATCGTAACCACGTAAATTATAACCACAAATTGTGGTTTTAAGTAACTACAGAGATATTTTTTTATAAAAAATAGTAAATTTCTGCTGAAACACTGCACAACAAGTTTAAAGACAGTCATTTTGGTGTCACTTCCTCTGATGGTGTCACCCGGTGCGGTCCGCACCCCTCTAGTGACGCCGCTGGGTGGTGGTTCTATGCTCTGTAAGGAACTAAAAAGGAGATGATGATGATAACGCTTCTAAAAGATGCAAAGGTTACTGACCCAGATGGCATTCCAGCAGATGCCATCAAAGTTGACATCGATACCTTTACAATATATTTTGTAATAATGTACAATAATAATATTGAATAACATTATTAATATAATAATACTGCATAATAATATAAATGCCATATTACACACAACTTGGCGAAGTCAGAGAGAGAGACACAGACAGAGAGAGAGAGAGAGAGAGAGAGGGAGAGAGAGAGAGAGAGAGAGAGAGAGAGAGAGAGAGAGAGAGAGAGAGAGAGAGAGATGAAATATATCTGGTGAATTTAAAAATAATGTTGGTAAATTTCCAAGAGTGCACTAATTGCAGAACTCAACAATGACCTCCGGCAGTAAACTTCTTTTTCTTCAAAATTAATTCACAGTTATTTGGCATTTTCATTTGCCCTTTCATACATTTTACTCTTTATGCTGGCATAGCATGGGGAAAATCTCTAAGACGCCAGCTTCCCCATGGCAGTAACGTCAGAAACACAGGGTCACAATATAGGGATGGATGACAGAGGTTGCGGCCCGAAGTCTTATGTAACGATATGACATCACTGTTTGTAAGAGGCCACGCGTGTATATTAAATTTAATATTTTTCAAATACGCGGTTGGATGAGTAATGATAAACAAACCGACCCCTCTAGTGTTTTAGAGAGCGATTGTTTCGCCAGAATCTACAATTAATTTTGATTGGAACAGTCAGCAGAAACCCAGCTGGATTTGAACTGGAAACTACAATATAATGTATGAAATCCCAGACACAGAACACACAGAGAGATCGCATTGTACAGCGAACAACTCCCAAGAAGCCAGTGAGATATTGGACTTAGTATTTTTTTATTTTTTTTATCCCCCCCCCCTTATAAAGTGACAGTTTAAACGTAATTTGGGCAACTCTGAAAACTGAAGAGTAAACCCGCATATTTACATACATAGACTGTAAAAAACTTAAGGGGCCAGGACGTTTAATATAACAAGACTGGAAACCTAGGAAATCAGATTCACCAGTCATCATTAACACAAAGAGGACACTCGTCATAAACTCAAGTTTCCAGGTAGGAATTTGATAAGTTTTCGGCAGCAAGACAGACCCGCCGTCAGAGGAATAGAACTCTAATTTCCCAGACCAAAGTGGTTCGAACATGCAAGCATCTATGTTCCCATATCTCCTTAATCTGACTTCGGCAAGACGACACTCCTTCTGAAATAACTACATAATGTCCTCAAAAAAATCCTCTAGATTAAGTGAAAAAGGGTTTCAAACCTAGTTACATGAGACGTCGAAGTATGACAACGTAATGTTTTCCCTTGGGACATGCCTCAACCCGAGTGCGGTAACAATGCGGGCAATAAGTCTCGAGCTGATCAAATTCGATCCGTGATGTACTGACTTTCAAAGACAGGCTATACTAATCACAATGTCCACTCACGAACCCAACTATGCAGCGATAGAGTCGGCATGTAGGATGTAATTTTAGTCCTTGCTCTTCAGTAAAAATAACGCACAGAAAAATATTTGCCTCGCGCGTGGGAAATGACACTAGAGGTATTATCTCGAATGGGGGGGAAATATCCTAAGAGGACCTGGGGGGGTGGGGGGGGGGGGTCCTGGAAAACAAGAAAAGCACAGACGCTCACAAAGACGTGGGGTTGCTCGATATCCAAAATCTTCGCTCCACTGACTGTTGGGTGGGAAATTGTATATATGTAGGTAGTTGAGGTGTAGTGGTGGGATTTTTTGTAGTGTATGTGTGAGATGTATAGGAGTGTGGATTTGATAGGGGGGTTATTGGATGAGGGGGAGGTGGGGAGGGAAGGGTGGTGTACATAAGTTGTGTTGTGGGGGAAGGTGGAATGGGGGTTTCCAACACGGGGGGGGTAGCCTGAGAATAAGCTGGATAGTCATGATCCATACAATGAGGTGTTATAGTGGTTGAACGCATAATAAAGTCTGACTTAATTATGTGTACACTAGATAGGGGTGGTTAAGTTGACATTACGAGTTGGTCTATGAATAGGGGACTGACGTGTTGAATGCATAGATTGTTGAATCACCTTTGTACAGGATGGCTGATATGGATTGTACACTTGAAAGTTCTGAATTTCTTATGAACAGGTGTGGTGTGGGGATAGGGATCGTTGCAGTGGTACGCAATAACTGAGTGGTTCACGGATTGGACTAGGGAATTAGAAATGTGAGGGGATACTCGATCCAGTGATTAAAGATTATTGGGAGACTATCCAGTGACAAAATCCCGGACATCAATTAACGGGAGATATAGATGCGGTGCACAGGAATTGGGGGGGATCACAGAGAGGGTTTTGGTGTGATGTGGTGGGTGCAAACAGTCACTTCTGCCATGAGTGAGTAGGGGGCTAACCGTAGTTCAGCCATATGACGAGAGTTTCAGGGTGTGGTAATTACAACGGTGGAGATGTTGGGAGAAAGCCGAGACCTGTGTCAGGGAGGATTAGAACGGGGTGACATTTGGGGGGTCAAATTGGATGAGGCAGGGGTGGGAAATATTATAATTTAGGGTAATAAAATTGGGGGGTGAGGTAAAGGGGGGTATTTTTATAGGAGGAAGTGTTTTTTGGAAATAAGATGTGGTGTATTTATATGTTTATTATTGTTGAATGTTTTATTTATATGAGGTAAAGGAGATAAAAGAGGGGGTATTGAATTTGGGGTTATGTGTTTGGGAGGGGGTGATAAGTTGAGTAGGGAGGGAAGTGGGTGTTTTTAAGGGGGGATTAGAAAATTGAATGGGGGTGTTGGGGGTATTTTTGGATTTTATTCTTATTGGATATTCAAGTATAAAACATTTGGTCAAATATTAGTGGAAGTAGGGGCGTAATGATATTTAACAAAAGGATTAACAAGATGGGGTGAAAAATTTATAGTAGGGAGTGTGGAATATGTTTAAAAGATGGGGTATAAAATTAAAATGGAGGGTGGGGTGTGACTTGTTTATTGATGTGGATATATGTAGGGTAGAGGATGCGAGGCATGGTTAAGGACTGGATAAGTTCTGGGCAAGGGTTTGATTGAGAATGGTGAAAAGGTAAAAGGGGAATTCATCAATATCGGGAATACTATATATCAAACAAGGTCTGTTGCCAATTATATTAGAAACAAGAAGATAAGGGTAAAGATCGAGGTCAACAACAATCAATAAATGAAGAGATATTATTAATCTAAGCATGGTAAATTAAGAAGTCAGAAATAATAAAGACTGTCACTCAGTCAATATGGTATATTTAATTGGGTAGGTGATTAGAGGGGGTTATTAAAAGTTAGTATGGTGACTAATTCTATGCTTTTAGTAATTCTATGATAAAAATAGGTAGGGTGATTTGTGATATGGGGAATAAGGATTGAAAATATAGTAAATGAAGATGTTGTGGGATTTTTGTAGAAATGTTTAGGTATGCATTGGTGAGGGTGTTAAACAGGCAAACATTTTAGATATTGGACGTATAGAGATGATTAGTTTGGTTGAGTTATTAATGATTTAAAATATTTTTTAGGATGTAATTATTAGTTTGTAAAAGGAAGGTAGAAACAAATAAACAAATATTAGGTAGGAAAAATAGCTATTAAGGTGTGGGATTGTAAAGACAAAATTGGGCTTGAGAACATGGTAATTAATGTAAAGTTTTTGTATGGGGCAAATGAGCGGGGTACATGGGGAGGTAGAGATTTATAAAATTTATATGAATTATGGTAAAAGATATACATGACATTTGAGTTTTTATTAAGATAAACACATCTTATTTTATTTTTATGGGGAGATAAGAAAATGTGATTGGTATTGAGTGAACGTATGTTTTTTTGGTGATTGGTTATGACTAGGTAGGAGAACTAAAAAATAATGACATTGGTAATATGTACATTACTAGGTTACAATTACAGGATAGTAGCACAAATGAACTGAATAAGGGGGATACGAATAATACTAATGAATAATTGTACGTTTATGGTAGGTTTTGGTAACGATATTTGTATAAATGTAATTATAAGAGGCAGTAAAAAATGAGTATGTAGGATAGTGGTTTATATGTTTAAGGGGTAATTATGTAATAAAAGAATTAATTAAAAAGTATAAAGTGTTATGGATATAAATGGAATTAACAGTAGATTATATTATCAGGGGTGTCCATTATTGTACATATTTAAGTATAAGAACACGTTGTATTGGATGGTGGTGATAAATGTTATTGAGTAAAGAATGATGAGGCGTGAGTAATTTCGTATCATGCAAATGCAAATATGGTGGTGGTTTGTGGGGTGATGTTATCTAATTTATGGATATGACTTTAAAAGATTCAAGTATGTGGGTAGTGATTAGGAATTATCAATGTACATGTGTTAATAAATAAGTAAAATAAGGGGGTGTGAAGATTGGAAAGTATAGGTGTTTTGTTATATAACATGGTATATTGGAAGAATTTAGTATAAGAGTATGGGGATTTACCGTAATAGTAGAGTTTTAGATGTCATTGGGTTTAATATGTGTGCCCAATTGAAAAATTCATATTATATTGTGGTTATTGAAGGGTGAGGGTTAGTAATCAAGGGGAATGATGACCCCTTAGTAAAATACCCAGGTTTGAGTAAAAATGTAGTATGTGTAGTATTTGATGGTTATGTAATGAATTAACGTACAATGTAGTTTGGGAATAAGGGGGGATAGGGTGTTGGGAAGTTTTTATTGATGTTTTGGGGGGGAAGATTTTTAGTGGATATGGTAAGGGTAAATTGGTATAAATTGAAAAATAAGTTGTATGGAAAAGTGACTGTGAGTATTTATGAGTAATTGTTAAAATATATGGGTTAATATTAAAAGGCTAGGTTTGTGTGGGGGGAGTAAAATTAATGAATGAAGTGAATGGTGCAATTAATATAGATTGTATTTTTATAAAAAGTGGGTTGTACCAAAAGGTTGTGAAGGAGAGTTATATAGATAGGTATTGTGCAAATTTATTAAGAAACTTGGGGAAAAGGTTAGATTGTTATTGGCTAGTGGGAATGTTTGTTCGGAGGTTAAGCTATCTGATTTAATGTATTGCTTCTTTCCTATTCGATCAATGCGCCGTTTTTATTGATGTAGTTAGATTTGCACGTGGAGATTATATTTTCATGCAATATGTGGGGCAAGTGTTGTTGTGTTTTTTAAGATTGATTGGGAATTGAGTTGAATAGTGGAATTAAGTTTTGTAATAAGGTACCGTAGGTTTTTTTTTTGAATAGTATGGGGGGGAGTGGAATTTGGTGAATAGATATCTGATACATACTGACTTGGCTTGTTATTTTTGAGTGTTTAAGTACAATAGGTGATGTACGAGATTGATGTGATGATTAGAAGGTTGTGACGTTACGTTATTCAGTAATCGTGTGCCAGTAACATGTTAACGCAGAGGATGATGGATATGTTGAGAGAGGAAGTTTAACCCTATTGGGTTTACAATTTAGATGTTGTTAGTATTATATTTTTTATTAGGCTGGTTCAAGCCCATGGTCTACTGTTTAGTTATATTCTCCTACTGAATTAGTTTCCACCCTTGCCTCATTAAAACACCTAGCGGAAGGACGAAAATTAATGATTACCATGACCAATAATTGCAAAGATGAAACCACATTGTGGAAGAATTCTATTAGTAACTAAGTCATATTTAGTACTGGGGGTGGATTGGGATTGGGGTGGATTGGGATGGTTTTGTATTAATAGAGTACCAGAAACTCCTCAGCAAACAAGAAAATGCTCTATTCGGCGAACGCGACTTATATTGTCCCTCATCTAACAAAGGATCACTTTGAAGACAGATACACTACCGATCCGCCATTAGGACTATTATTAAATTATATTATGGAAAAATTTGTTATCTCTTCAATTCTAATAAAATCTAACTTCATGAACAGATCAAAGTAACATACAAGCCCACGAATATGGAGCGATGAAAACCGTAAAATTTTTAAGAGTCAGAATATATCATTCCACTACCCAATTGTACCATTACGATAGTTTTTGAAGGAGCCGTTATACGATCAATTCCTTTTCTGTATGTATCAATCTGAAGCCATCTAGAAAATCCAAACACCTAGGAAGTTCAAAAAAAAGAATTTACTGGCAACTCAGTAACTGAAAAATGAATCGGGTATGGAAATAGGGCACAAGTCAATTAAAAAAAAGGCTAAAAAACATCCACCCAAAAATAAATCCTTTTCCCACTCAGTTTTGTACCCGAGCCTCACTGCACAATCCCCAGAATTTAGTCGAGTGATCTAAAACTCGTCTTAGCCTAAGTAATTGTAAAATGAAGGGGAAAATGGAAACAAAGATGTGGTCCCCTCCTGGCAAACTTAGCGTCGCGCAGAACATTATCTGCCCTCAGTGAGAAATAATATAAATAGATTTTACATGAAGAGGTTGGTGAAAACCCCAAAAAAAAAGACCCCTATCATGATCCGGTGAAATAACACCCCCCCAAAAAGCGTGCTCACCTCAGCATATCTCTAAAAACAATACTATAATTAGTCAGGACAGACAGTCCTATTGCCGAACATAATCCCAAAAAAATGCTCTACATATATCTAAGCCACTCACTAAAAAACACACCAAATAATGTAAACGACAGTTAGTCTCGGGTGAAACAAGCTCGTGAAAAACTTAAACAATACAAATAAAGTATTTTGTTTTGGACGAGCTGACCGTAACATAGAGGTGGATACTAGTGTTTATGTAAAATTTAGATTTATCATAAATAATGATTCAGCAACACAGTAAATAGAATAATAACTATCAAATCGATACATAAATAAACATAGGTTAAGGAATCAATAACATGGGGAGAATTTGACCCCATAGGTGTGAATGCCTTGCGTACTGATATTGTGAACCAAATCCCAGGAAAAATAAAAGTGAGAAAGTAATTAGCTGCCCCAAAGAAGTCAACAGATTTATACACTAAGTTCAAAAGATTTCACACATCTACTAGTAAATACCCAGATGGTACTAATTTCCTGTAATACTTACAGCTGAAATAATAGCATGATTAATTCTTTAATGAAGGAAAAAACAATAAAATGGGATATATGAAAATATAAAAATCAAAGAATTATATCGTGCCCTGTCATTTTCCTCGTTCTGTAACACCCTTGTGAATCACAAAGACATGCGTTTCTTACCTAATAGAGCACGGTCCTCAACCACATCTGAACGAAGTTGTTTAGATAAGGAACATACAGCCCATCCAAGAGTTGCGTTTTGGCAAAACAAGGCCCCAGCTCCTCGGTCCAGTGCTAATAAATTCGACGAATCATGGTGAAACGCTCGCTTCAGGAACACGATACGTAGGCGTGCCGATAAATGAGTACCACTATGGGCAATTTTTATGTCCAGTAGGGAAGTAAAATAATTAATCAGGTCTAATGTTCACAAGGGTACAAGTAAGCTTGAAACTAATCGATCGTTACCTCGAGTGTCAGATAAAATAAATCTCTGTATCAGGATTTTTATCTTCTGCAAAAAAAAAAAAAAAAAAAAAATCAACACAGAGGGTTGTTATACAAGTAATGTACCACAGGTTTGATAAGTTAAATGTTTGATTTAGTCGCCACCACGGGCTAAACTGTAAAACATAGATTATTGGAATCAACGTCCTTAAACATCCCGTGTCAGCACAACACAAATTTCACGGAACAACAATGGTTCAATCCGAGTCACACAAAACGTCTCTGCAATCACAAACAAAACCGCATTCGTCAAGTTACTGGGTGACCCAAATACGTATAAACGAATGAATAAGGCATATCACTTATAGTTGTACCAGGACAAATTCAAATTCTGTGATAAACCTCACTAAAAATATAGTCACTAGCACTACCCATTACACCAACCAGACGCCACCATAAACTTAACAAGCTCTCTCTACAAATCGTCTAAACTCCAGTGAAACAAGTGTAAACATTAAACACATCCTATCATAACATGAATTAGAAAATACTCTAATCTATAACTCGTAACACACCCAAAAACAAAACAACCGAACCACTTAATGATCATCACACTACTTCATCACTCACTGATCAATTGCAGTAATAGACAGTTCTATCCTAGACAGCATAGCACTAGACATGATTCAATTTATTCCACTTCCACTGGAAACAACCCAGTTAACGCTCTCCCCTCCCCATAGACGAAAAACTCTAGTTATCAACACTGGTATCACCTAACTTTGTGAAATTATAAAACGAACTAACACACACACGCCCCTATCCTTAGCAGTCATCCCACCATGCCTTACTTCACACAAACTGTCTAAGCTATTTAACTCCAAGTGGATGAAGGAAATAAAAAAACTTCTAGAAAATACATCCTCTCAATACGCTCGCCTATCTGGCATAATAAAAATACAGACAGTACTGGATGAATTACACCTAAATTCAAGTACCACACTACATAATAGAAAATCAGAAGAACAATAGCCCAACTTAATCCACCCCCCCCATTTGAAATCTCAAATCCAGAAATTCCCTTTTACTTCTGCGATCTACCGTACTCTTCACCCCACAATCCGACACCTAACTCAGGCAAATCGAAAACGCCAATCTAATCTTGTTAACCATATTCACCCCACACCGTCGACGATTCACTTCGCACGAAATCCCCACCCAATAACTAACATACCCCCTCGCCCCCATTACTATGAAGTCACATTCCAGCCGAACATAACGAGCTTAGCCCTAAAAAACATAGCACTACCTCAGACGACCTTTACCATCATTATATTTAGAGGCCACCACTATATAACTATGGAAAAGTGACCCGAGGGGTCAACCTCACATCCCACCGCCCCTTCCATACCCCCATCCCCTTGTAATTCTTGTTTTAACACAATTAAAAACTCTCATTTACGCTGACTTATCTCTAACTGCACCAAAATATGCATCTGCCTACAACTGAGATCAAGGACTCTCTCCTCCTCCTCTCTCTCTCTGCTCTACTCTCAACTCGACATTATCGAATGGACCAAGTTTAAATATGCTATGACTAGTAAAGTTCAATGTAGATCTTACGAAGAATATCGGAAAGCTTGAGTGTACCGATGCCCACACTCAATACTGGGTTATACCACAACAACTCATAAAAGTGTTATCTAATGCAAGAGCCAAAACTCTCCAATATTGATGAAGTCACAGTACTTAAAAAAGCACAAAAAAAACATTTTTACCCACGGGGGTTACATAAATACAAACGCAATTCTCCCAACTTTAAGACATTTTATTTCACAACATGTTTGACAAAACATCAGGGATGGGTTTTCTCTTATTATTTTTAGTTTATGTTCTCTACATTAAATTTCCTTTCTTTCCTTCTGTTTTTCGTTGTCTGTCCCCAACGAACCTTGCGGCCGGCACGTATTTTTTTCTGTCCCTTTCTCCAGTAAACGTTCACTATTTGTGATTTGTTGTTTTGTTCTAAGATGTACAGAGTGACCCGAAAAAGTCACGATCTTTTTTTATAATTTATTGTTACCTTATACTATTGAAGCGCTTGGTAACTTAATTAATGTGCTGCACTGTCTTGTAATATTTTGATATAATAGACAACATCTCAACATAACGTACGGAATGGCCACTGAATAATCTTGATCACAGCTTGTTGTACGTTTTATCCATTTAATAGTCCACAATACAACATAATTACGGTCACTTCTTTTGAGAGCATATGATGATATGACGTACACCAGTAATACAAATGTGATCAGTAGGCATCCATAAGCATTTATATAATGTCGTTGTGCCGGTTTAAAGTCAGAATGTCTATGTATCGTCTACAACGCCTTCATACTTTACAAATCCGTATTTGATTTCAAATCACTTACTGTCCATCTCCTTAACCACACACGATCCAGGCAACACATTCTTAATGAATTGAGTCAATTATCCTGACTCTGAAATATTTGTATAACAATAAACAACTGGTCTGGTCGCTATCACATAAAAATCCATACACTATCGAAAAACACCAGCCAGACACAACTGTGCTAACGATCACCCTCGTTCCCCCCGCTGGAAGACCCTGTCCACGTCATACACTAAATACCTGTGTCACGCACATACCACACCGCGCACGCTTTTACACTCGGAGCGTATTTGCGTTCTACTCCATTGCGCACAGTGATTAATTACCCGCCTGTGAGCAAAGTGATAGTAACACGTTTACCCCCCCCCCCCCCCCCTCCCCCCGCCCCCCACCCCCGCGAAAACTGGAAAGGTTTCCGATAGAGGAAAGTCCATTTTTTAGAAAATGCGAGAAGTTACCGTCCCAGTCCAAGTCAATACCTTAGCAACAGTCTAATGAATAGTAGTCAGCACCATGAAAAATGAGAAACATCAATGAAAATGTGCAGAAATATAATAGTGAAATTGTGAAGCTTTGGAAAATGAAACATCTCAATGCATTTAATTAAATGATGAATCAAATGAAAGATCAAACTCATTAAATAGTACTACGTAAGTATAATAATTACGTTAATGTAAATGTCCACTTGAATTGTGTGTGCTCTGTCTGTAGCATTGTGTAAAACTAATTAACTATAGATACTGAGTGCCTTCAATGATATGTTCTATCTTTCATTTATGTGGAAAGCTTACTAATTGCAATTTTTAGCACTTTAAGGTCACATAACTGGTTTAAAGTAATAAACACAAAAGACTGTTTCCAAATGTCGAAGTTTCTCCTTAAGGCCGTAACGAATCGATTGTTTTGTTGTGTGAAGATTAACTTATTCAATATGTGCCTTCTTGAGTTTCACAGTCTCTGAGCTCGCAATAATTTTGAAGTTCGGTTGCTGGGATAGGAAAAATGATCTTTAAAAAGTTATCTGCATCCCAGTCATTTTAGTGAAGGATTGCCCATTAAGATATGAAACAAAGCGCCTTATACTGTTTAATCTGCGATACTGGTTGATTTTGTTCATTTACCTACCGCATAAATTACGTTCATGACTGTCTGGAAATCCAGATTCTGTGTACTGTTTTCATGTATAAAAGAAAAAGATCTTGATGTAGTTGTCAAACGATTTGAATGTATCACATAAAAAGTCTGTTATCAGACTTCAAAATGAACTTGAGTTGTTTCTCATGAAAATAACAAAAAAAATGGGGTTAAAAATTGTATCTGGTTATGGATGATTGTCCAGGGTAGTTCATTCTAACGTAAGCGTGGTGTATTTGTAGATGATCATCACTGTACCATGGTCAAGGGAGCACAGCCCTATCAGATTCTTGAGAAAAGGGCATTTAGTCTGTCTTAGCATTTAGATAGAACGACTGCAAGCAACATATGGGACTTGCCCTCAACTAGTCGCATGAAATTGTCCATATAATATGCCAATTAATTGCTTTACGTGGCGTCTCGTGCTGTTTATTCAATGTTGGACGTTTGAAGTAACGAAAGGGCCTTCTGGTCTTGTCTCAACTGATGAAACGGAGCAACCAAGAAGGTAGACGCTGAAGTTTGTGTCAGCCCATTATGAATGCGATAAGCTCAGCGCTCAATAATTGGATTTCTGGGTTTCGATGCTTTGTGAAGCGATTTCTCGACTTATACATCACTGGATGAAGGGCACTTCATCTACTTCTTGCATCAAGGAGCCACCAATACGTACGTACGAGGCGTCTGTCCGAGATAAAATGGGAGATGCGGATCAGGGAGTGTTTTAAACAATTGGTTGAACACTGAAAAGTAATGCTTTAAATGGCACTAGAAGCTATGTTTGTCCGGCTCTCCGTCCAGGACCATTTCTTCTTAGGGGAGCCTTCGTTGAGAGTTCAACTCAGCATAGAATGACGTTAACTGAAGATCAAATGATGGCATATAATTTTTTATTATAGAACTGTACAAGGCGAGACGACTCCGCACCTCGTCTTCAGTCTTAGGGAAATTGATAGGTTAAGAATCTTGGAGACCAGTTTGAATCCCTTCAGTTCTTACAGAAATCCATGGCCTACTCTGAGACCTAGGAAACGAAATTTTCTTTGAAACCTATGTGAACTTTCGATAGGAATCGCTGCTCATGATTTATTAGAGCGAAAGAATTTCGAGAAGCGGATTTTCATCCAGACACATGTTTCGTCCCAAGAGTTGTGGAAGACAACACATGTTATCTATATCGGAGATGATATCAGACCTATGGAAATCGTTCATCTCATAACATCCGAACGATAAGTCGCTGGTGCCGTTACCAGCCAAAGTACATGAAATTCCATGAAAGATGGCCTTAGGGGTTCGCGAATAGCAGTTGAAAGGTTTTGCTTTTGTCCGTGAGAGGCTATGTGATCAATATTTTTTTCCCAACTTGGCTAAATCAAACTATGCCTAAAGTAGGTTTACTTTAGAAAGTTTTTGACAGCAATTCGTCAAGAATGGCATTGGCACTGCGTCAGGGGGACTCCGTTATGGAATTGTGATTTACGAAAATCCATGCATAATCTGTATTTTTATCCTTCTTCTTGATTATAAATAACCATTGGGAAAGACTAGCAGACATTTGATGGTGAATAATGGTTTAAGCTGTAACATTTGAACCTCATTATTATTTCAAACTGACTCCATGAACGTGGGATAGGGAGTAGGGTCAGGCTGTTATTTAATAGGTGGTTCATTGTTGTGACTTGAGTGTCTAATATCGTGAGAGATTATAGACGATCGGCCTGGAAGATTAGACAGATACCTTGCTGATATTGACTTTAGAATTAGAAATTATATTTGAGATTGTTGGTTCGCTGATAGATCGGGGACAAATCGATACATTTTACCCATTATTCTGTCGGATAAAAGAGATACAGGAAGTTGACAACGGTAATTTCATGAAATAGACGTGGGTTCTTCTTGAATCGCTGATAATGAAGTGTAAGATGTAGGAGTAGATCATTTATTACCTTCATTACAACTCACTTAGATCGATTGGAGATCTTTATGTCTATCATGGAATTGTTTGATGCATGTTGATGTGAAAGGTTTTATTCTTGCCTTTCATCGTCAAGAATGTAAGCACATCTGTCAATTTTGAAATAAATTTCATATCGGTCCATCGCACGAAAGGAGAAGGCATTCCCTCTCTCCGTGGTAGTAGGACGTAAGCTTTGCTCCAGGAAGTAATTTCCTTAACATTTTCCAACGGTTTTGAAGAATCTAGCTTTTTCTTTTGCCTTTTCAATAATCCTCCGCTATTTTACCAAGCGGTCTATAAGTGTCTTTCGTAGATTCCACCACATACTCATAGGATGACTGGCAGTCCTGAGTCATCTCCGAACCTGTAAGTAATTGTTTATCTACGTACATGGTCCACGTGAGAGACACCATACAAGAGCTCAAACGGCGAGAACCAAGTGTGTTCGTTTGGTTGACTATCCCGATAAAGCCCAAACAGCCCTGCTGGGCAGCACTCTATCCCCATCTTGTGGATACGTCATGGTCACTTTTTCGCAGTAGTTGTTTCAGCGTTTTATTTAAACGTTCTAACCATGGCCAATGGAACATAGGATGATTAAACAATCTAAGAAGATCTAGCAATATTACATAGTTTTTCATTACATGCGACAATGACACTCTGACACAAACTGTGTTCCCTATCTGAGACAATATAGTCCAGGGAACCCCCCCCCCACTCTCGTAACAATTAGGAATCAGTGCATCAGCCACATCGGTGGGATGGCAATATGTTTTAAGCAGGTATTGCCTCTGTCACACCTTGTCACATATCAATACAGTGAGGACATATCTATGACCTCTGGCCTGACAGGAACTGACAGTGGACCTATTTAAGACATGCCCATTTTTTCGAATGGTCGGACCGAAAAATCCGCACCCTTTATAGGTGCATTATGGTAATCACCCTTTTAGCCACTTGTTTGGCAGTCCTTGCAACGAAACGACAAAATAAATTTTGACCATCCCTGACTACTCCAGCCAAACATAATGCTGTAATACTCTATATTTCGTCCTAGCCCAGCCCAAAGTGCCTGCACAGGTTGTAGCATGCGCATGTCCTGAGAATGTAAGGTCGAATATTGGTTTGGTACCCAATATTTTGCTGCGGTACCGATGTAGCATCTCTAGCAATACGAATTAATTATGTCATTTTTTAATTGTATACCAAGTTGTGACCTTTCTGAAGGCAATCAACAATCATCTGATTTTTACCAATTTGACAATCTTTTCAAAGAATTGTCATTCTTTTTGCATATCAATAAATGATGTCTTCGTTAATCATCGATTATAAGATGTTGATCTTCCTCCGTGTCATGATTGTTGGTCATTCTCATCTTCCTCTGGCCTTGCCTGTTTTCTTGTAATGACCATATAAGCCGTTAGTAGTATGCTCGACGATCCCCAAGATTATCTATATCTTATCTATCGAGAGAACACGCTTTTATACCCACAATATTGCCCATAATTATGTTCCAGCATATTGGTTCCTGTAAGAAACATGCTTTCACTTGACCTGAGAAAAATGAGTATCAATGTGCACAATGGCCACTGGATAGAATTCCAACCTGCCTCCAAATACTGGACACAGTTTAACCTTCTCCTCGGTGCAGCAGAGGATGGGTCTACCAAAGAAGTTGCGTAACGCCAACTGTTGTACAACCTGTATCTCACGCAAAGACTGAAGACTAGCTGAATTAATTAAAAAACCCCTGTGACAAATTAGCGGAGCATTGTCCATCATGAAAAGAGGCTAATGCAGGTAATCTAACGCGGGCAAACACGGTGAAGGTCGCTGCAGGAAGAGTCTGGAGACTAACATCCGTCTGAAACAGAGTTGCTGCATTCTGCAACAGTTTTGATGGGAGTAATATAAGCAGCACACGCATTTGCCATATTTTTGTGGTTCCCCCATTGGGTATTAACTGCTCGCTGTAGTTACTAAGTAATGACTCCAGTTCGAGTCTTTTTTTCGATCCCACGCTCCGCAAGCAGGTTGAAAAGTGTTATTACCACCTGAGAGAGAATTCGCTGACACTCTCTGCCAGTCTTCGAGATTATTAGAATGCGGACAGACAGCGTAGCAGAACCTCTGGAACAGTTTGAGATGGAGACAGTTATCTATGTAGTTTACTTGTGATGTGTTACATCTATCGGAGGACGAGCGGTCTCGCTGCTGATGCATGAGAGGCGAGGAAGCAGTATCGGTTGCGATTGCATGCGCATGCGATGGGTTTTATTATAGAAAGTTTCAATAGAGAGAACGCCTATTGTACGGGATCATTATCTCTATCTTGTAGCTCTCACAAACAGCTTAGCAGAGAAGGTATCGTCTACTTGCTAGACACTCTTGTGACAGAGAGAGATCCTAGGAACATGGCGACAATCTCTATTTAGACTCGTATCCGTCTTATGTAATGAGAGCTTCTCTCGCGATCGTTGGTCTCTCTAGCAGGTGCCGATCGCACTAGCAGCCTGCGAGCGGTCTGTGACGAGGCGATGAGTAGATGTTTCTTCACCTCATTAGCCGAGTCGCAGTAGTCAGTAATGTATAATCGCGGTCCATGAGCAAGATTGAATTTAGATCACCGAGATAGATGCGCCAACATCAATGCTCCTTTAATAGTTAAGTGTATGTTCACACCTTCTTCCCTGGTGTGCCGATCATAAACTGCGCCCTAACAACTCAGGGATAGTAACGATTCTGGCTTCCGTTCATTAAATAGCCCAAAAAATCAGGGCTAATGGAAGAAAGTACTTTGTCTCTCAAATCTTAAGTCCATCAAGTCCTCATAGAGTATGTTTTTATTTTATGCCAAACATCAAATCCAACGATTGAAGCATAACTTTATAGTTGAAATGAAAACTCACTAAAGTCCTTGTTGCTTTCGTGGGTGTGAGTTTTTTAAATCTTAGCCTGTATCCATTCTCGTCAAATTGAATACTTTTCTTAAAAGTAATGTTTTAGCTGCCTCATAAATTTATGTTTTACCCTCACCAGTTGTTGACACAGCTGTCAACGCTTCACCTGTCAGTAATGACATTAAATGTATCACCCATGAATGATTTTCCATTTTTTTGTATTCTTCACACACTGTCTGGAATCGTTTAGGAAGCACGAAATGTCGTCTATATTTTGATTAAATTTAGGTAAGTTGAAGTTTAAAATGCTGAAGCATGTTTCTCTCTTGGCAGAAACCTGCCCCTTCTTGATGTAACCTGTTTATTTACTAGCTTCCAATTTTGAGTCTATCCAACTCTAGAGAAGCCATTATTTATCTTCAGGCAGAAATTGGGCTTTCTTACCATCTACAAATCTATCGCATCTTGTCTTTTCTTTCTCTGACCATTTCATCTTTAATCTTTTCACTTTTCTTTCAAATCTTCTGTCTTTTCTTATTTCTTTGCTATTTTCATCTTGTCTTTTCATTTCTTCAAATTCTTCATGTTTCCTTTTTTTTTTTTTTTCTTTTCTGCTATTTTTTTCTAACCGAATTCGTTTTCATCTTTTTCGAATCTCTCTCATTCTTGCTCTCTCATCCCTCCAGCTTACCAGTTTCTTTTCTTCTTTTTCCAGTTCTCTTTTTCTTCTCTTTCCAGTTGCTGCATGGCAAACTCTTAAGCTACCTGACCTGGCCTTTGCATTCCCATATCTTTACTACTGGATAAAATGCTCCAAACTAGAACATTATGTAAGTTTAAGTATATATAAATAAGTTACTTAGTTTGAATATGAATATGGTACTGATGAGTGATAAACAGCACCAATGCCCAATTTGTTAAAATTCAGTACTCTGCAAATATGACTTATAAAGTAAATCAATGCAAAACAAAAAAAATAGTGTTCGTACACTAAAAGACATAACACGTAGTACAATAGTGTACAACAGAAGAAAATAACTAAGTGTAGAAAAAAGGATAATGTTTGAAAATAAATATCTTGTACACTATAAGTTAGACTAACAAGACGAATTTACAACTGTAAAATCCATATATCAACATAATGATAGCTCAATAGAAAGAGACCCAACAATAGACTACGTACAAAAAATGGCAGAAAAACTGAATTAAAAAAAAAAACAACTGACAAATACAAACAAGTAGATGAAAAAACAGACAGCATACGTCTATAACATAAAGTAAATATAGTATATTCACAAAGAGCGCTTTCTCCACACAGCATTTTTGAGCCGGCCTCTTTGAGAAAATATTACATAAATTTCTACTCTCTACTGACACCCTTGATTGCAGACCCGTCCGAAGATGAATGTAATTCTGCCTTATCAAGGTCCCACCAAACCCCAACAAACATAAAACAATCAACAAAAAGATCTACTATAAGAATTGTGTAGACTAAGGCTACAACAAAACTAGTCCACTTATCTTTTTAGATCTTTTGATCCTTCCCTCCGAAGTATAAAATGTACGTGACAGTATTTTGTTGCCTCCAACATATGCAACAGTAGAGCGAAATTTCATCGATACCAGATTGCTCCCACATGTAGAAACTATCCATCTTTCTTTTCACTGGTTGAATGACTTGCATTGTCTTGACTGCAGAAATGTTGTTTGATTACTCTAATTTTTCCCTGACGAATCCCAACCTGGAACTTTTGTGGGGGGCTGCGTAGAGTGATGATAACTTTCGTCTTAAAAATGTTATGAAGCACTAAATACCTGTGTCACACCCATTCCACAACTCGCACGCTTTTACAATCGAAGCGTATTCGCGTTCTGCTCCATTGCGCACAGCGATGAATTACCAGCCTGTGAGCAAAGTGATAGGTAACAGTTATGTCCTCAATCTTTCATAATAATTTAAATGAAATAATCGTCAGAATAGAGAGAATTAATGTCTGCTTTATTACATGAAATGCTTGTCACATCAACATTACAGCCCAGCGTGAGAATGGTCTTGTAATAACAAATGTAGAGCTAAGGAAAGATGCGGGCAACAGCCAATACAAATGGAAATTAAGGTAAGAAGGTGGGGATGGATAGGACATACACTCAGAAGAGAAAAATCAAGCATACCCAGAGTTGCCCTTGACTGGAACCCACAGGGGAAAAGAAGAGTGGGGAGGCCAAGAAGTACTTGGAGAAGAACAGTGAAAGAGGTGGCTAAGGAAATTGGAATGACTTGGGCGCAGCTGAAAAAGACAGCCCAGAACAGAAATCGATGGAGAGCAACTGTTTCTGCCCTATGTTCCATGGGGAACGGAAAGGAATGATGATGATGATGATGGGAGATTGGCCTATTGAACACATGGCTTCATAACAGGCAGTAATTTCTGCCGTCTCTTGTGTGACGAAATACACGCCCTCTATCGATCTTTGGTTCTCTCCGGCAGTATCGGTACATTTGTGGTACTGATTTTTATTATGTGCTGTCAATTATCGCACTTTTCTTTCTTTCTTTCTTTCTTTATTTTTCTGCTAAGTAGCAGATATTTGATTTTATCAAATCACCCTGTAGGTGCTAAATATCACATTTGCAGGAGCGGCTGATATGATACATCACAATTGCTTGGTGCTACCCAGATTTGTGGTTATAGGCGCGGCAGATTAACACGTACATCGATCAGCGTTATCGGCGTAAATCACGGATAAGACACGGAGTTTGCGTACTCATACGACAGATAATGAGATTACTGTCTGTGTGACACATGTGGGCAGACAAGAGTGATATAATCGCTTCAGGTCACTTGGTTAAAAGTAATCATGGATTTATTACATTTTAGACAATATGAGTCTTCAAATGTGTTGGTGAGAGTGTATGCAAGATATCATATTACCATATGTGGGAGACGTGACCTTGTGCAAAATTTTTCTATGTAGGAAATATTTTGAAAGTGCCACACCCAACCTGTTTGAAATGATTGGATCTTTCTGATTAGATTCATAACAACACTGAGGGGAATATAGCCTGACCATTGTCGCAGTTTTAACTCACTGTGAATTTCAGGCTCGCCAAGATCTCAGACCTCGCCAAAGTGAAGACTAGATTCATAATTCCTATTTGTTAACCGGACCTTTTATTGGAGGACCAGATAAGACTTACAAAAGCATAGGAAATCTCAACATTTTTAATAAGGAACACCGGGACTAGGAAACTGAAGAAACACGGAGCCAGAGGGAGAAATCTATTGTAGAATTAAAGACATCCCAGACGCGTGTAAGAGACCGCCTCGTCTCTTTTATTTATCTGAGCAACAAGTCTGTAGCCAGGGTTGGCTTATTGGTGGTGGTACCAGCAGAAAGTACTATCTCTGGAATCAAGTGAAGGTAGAAGGGGATTGATGTTGTGCGAGACGCCATCATGAGGGTCTTATAGACAGACGCAGAATCAGCTTAGTGCAACTGAAATGTAAAAGTTAAAAAACCATGAGATCACTTTTCCAATCCCTCTATAGCAGTGGTTTGTACTGGTTTCATCACACCTTTTATAACATCTTTAAGAAGCTTCGATCGCACCCCTTTATAACATTGTTAAGAAGCCTCGCACCTCTTATAACATCTTAAGAAGCCTCGCACCCCTTTATAACATGTTAAAAGCCGCGCACCCCTTTATAACATCTTAAAAGCCTCGCAACCCGTTTATAACATTTAAGAAGCCTCGCAACCCTTATAAACATCTTAAGAAGCCTTGCACCCCGTTTATAACATTGTAAGAAAAGCCTCGATCCACCCTGGTTTAAAAAAAAACACTGCGCTCTATAGATCATACAATATCCGCTTGGCAGGAATATAGACAAAGCTGGAAGAATAGACCGTGATATCAAAAAATAAGGGTACAAACGGCAAGAGTTCATTGCATTGGGAAATATATGGAAATTACACAGAAATCAGGTCAGACTCAACAATCACAATTTTCAGATCAAATGTAAAGCCAATCCTAATGTATGTTTGTGAAACATGGAGAGATTTTAAAAATCGATAATCAAGATGTTGCATACTTTCATAATTAGGTGCTGGAGTAATAATAAGAATAGCCCCTTCCGTTATAACTGATTATGGGAATACGCCCCTGAGATGACAGCCCTCACCTGCTTATTTTCCTGGTGTTTCTTTCGACGCTTTTTCCTATCTTCTGCGTGCTGTGTGCTGTGAGAGCTTCTTTTCACCCAATCTGCGTTGGCGCCGTAGATAGCATCGCCACTTGGTACGATCTGCAGTTTCATCCTCCCAGGCTGCTGGATTTATGTACAGTGCCCGCATGTCTCTCTTGCGCACATCTTTGAATCTCAGCTGCGGTAGCCAAACTGTTTGTGTGTGTGTGTGTGTGGTCATTTGCCAGTTGTTCGTAGAAGATATCTTTCGGGATGAGACCATCTTCCATGCGGCGGACATGGCCAAGCAATCGTAGCGTGCTGGGGAAGTTTACAAGGATTTAGAATGTACAACAAGCTCATTAGCATGGAACTGATGACAAAAACAAGACAAATACTAATGAAACAAGAAGATGCTGGTTCTGGACACAACACAAACTGAGAGAAGCGACTGTTAGCTTTACAATACAGACCTTGTTCTGGAATAACCATGGTTAGGGAAATAGAGGGAGAGCAAAAACACAAGAGAAAGGGAATTAGACGTTAGCATTCGATTAAATTACAACAAGGTTTGATAGGGCTGGTAACCAATCATTAAAATCGATTGCCGTGGAAACCAATGCTGTATGTAGCATGCACATCACGTGGTGAGGGTATCCCGGAGACAATGTTGACTCTATGCTCCGTAAGGAACGCATGAATCAGTGCAGGCTCTCTAATAATAACTACAGTTCTGGCCCCGTGTTCCGTATTGAGCGATCAGGAGAAAGAACAAGAATCAATAATACAAATGTTTAAAAATAGACTTGGACATATCATGCATGAATATTTACTTTATCTAATCAGGTCAGAGGTCTTTCATATTTTGGACATGCGCTCTAATATAACCGACTAGGTTGAACGTGCGCGCTTCACCGAAACGAGGCAAAACTTTAATTCAAAACAAAATATGAATTGATAACACAGGAAAGAAGGCTTGTTGCGTAATTATCTTCTTCTCTGATCCTTAGCCGCCGACCGTCAAAGCAGTCAGTGGCCATCACGCCTAGTGGCGTCTTGTAGGGCAACAGCAAATTGTTTCCACTTTACTCCTTCGTACAGTGCCCCAACTCTGGTTCATTCTTTGCATCTCAGCCTCCACAATCCTCCGCCAAGTTGTTTTTGGTCGGCCTCTCTTTCGTTTTCCTTCAGGGGTCAATAGCATAGCTGTTCTTGTGATGGCATCGGGGTCTCTTCTGAGGACATGGCCAACCCAACTCCAGCATCTACCAGCTTTGATGGTGTGCATGTCCTCTTGCTTGCTCCGAGTAAGCAGATCTTGGTTGGTGATGGTATTCGGCCAAAAGATTCGGTGAATCTTTCTTAGGCATGTTGTGTAAAAAGAGGACAATTTCGACATTTCCTTCTCTGTAACTCTCCAGCATTCCGCACCATAGAGAAGCACAGAAAGCACACAGCTCTGATACATTCTTAATTTTGTGCTTGTGCTGTATTGAGAGGACTTCCAGATGTTGTTTAGGCTAAAAAAGGTTGTTCTTGCTTTGTTCATTCTGTTGTTGATGTCTTTGCTTGCTCCGCCGTCTGGTGTTACTATGCATCCAAGGTATGTGAAGGTGTCTGTCTGTACCAGTATTTGATTCCTTACTGATATGGGCTCAGGGTTGCTCACATTGAGCGTCATGACCTCTGACTTCTTTAGATTGATGTTCAAGCCCACCTGCTGGCTATACTTATTCAGTCTATCCGTTTTTTCCTGGATGTGTTGATGTGAATGTGCTAGTAGTGCAATGTCATCTGCATATTCCAGATCTTCCAATGTAGAAAATGTAGTCCATCTTATTCCTCTTGGACTGCCCTCTCTTGTCTGGCGCATCACCCAGTTTATGATTGTTAAAAATAGAGTGGTTGATAAGGGGCATCCCTGTCGTACTCCTGTCTTCACCTCAAAGGTTAGGTTGCTCTGCCCAACGCTACACGTAAAGTTGGCATAGAGGCTTTTTATGATTGACACTATGCAGCTTGGAATTCCATAAGCCCTCAGTATTTTCCATAAACTGTCCCTAAGTATACTGTCAAAAGCCTTTTCAAAATCAACGAAATTAATGTACAGCTGTTTTTGCCATTCTGAGCACTGCTCTATAATGTTCCTGAGGGTAAATATATGATCTACACATCTTCTGTTCTTTCTAAATCCTGCTTGTTCTTTCCTCAGTTTGTGGTCTACTGCTTTTGAAATTCTCTAGATGGGTTTGAAAAAAATCGAAAAAAGGTGATTCGTCTTACGAGGACAAAAGACAAAGAAAATAGTCTACGTTACGGCCACAAGGCCTTCGTCAGGAAAGGAAATAAAGTGAAGGCTAGATAGGACCGCGTAACGTAGACTATTTTCTTTGTCTTTTGTCCTCGTAAGACGAATCACCTTTTTTCGATTTTTTTTCAAACCCATCCATTTTTTTTTTTTTTTTTTTTTTAACCAGCGGCACTTGGGCTTTCAGCCCTTCGGCCCAATGACATGTCATTGCGAGGCTGGGGAACCTGAGGACTTTCCTTCCAACCCGGTCAGGAGCTTCGCTCCTTCCCATCCACAGAGGGTTATCACAGGAGCCGTTCAGGCTATTCAGTCAAATTTCCGGCCGTAAACATTTCTTCAAACGCCGACGCCCGGGTTTGAACCATGAACACCTGGTCGCCAGTACAACGCCGAAGCCATTACACCAGCGCGGCTCCCGAAACCCATCCATTGTATTCCACGTCTTACCGCAGTTCCCCTCCACTTCCTTGAAATTCTCTATAATTATCCTGCCTAGTATTTTGCTGGGAACTGAGAGAAGAGTTATTCCTCTCCAATTATTGCAGTCTGCAAGATCTCCCTTCTTGGGCAATTTGACAATTATTCCTTTGTTCCACTCTGTTGGTGTTGTCCCTGTTTTCCAGACTTGTTCAAATAGTGATTCTAATAGTTCTGCTGCTAGCTCAGGGTCTGTCTTAAATAGCTCTGCATTTAAGTTATCATGACCAGGAGCTTTTCCATTCTTTACCCCTTTGATTGCTGTGATGATTTCTTCTTTTCGTGGAATGTCTGTATTAACATCTAGATCGTTTTCAGCCTCAGGAACATTCAATTGTGTCTCTTGTGGTTCCTTGTTCAGAGTTTCTCTGAAATGCTCTGCCCATCTTGTTTCCTGTTCCTCTGCAGTCGTGATGAGATTTCCTTGCTTACTCTTACTAATGTAATATTGTTTGCACCTCGTTTTCCGCTGATGAATTTAGTTATTTTGTATACTGTGCTTTGTTCATTTCTCAGTGCTGCCTCTTCTGCCTGTCTTGCAAGATCGTCTAGGAAATACCTTTCGTTGGCTCGGGTTTGGCGTTTAACTTCCTTGTCCAGCTGACTGTACTGTTCGCTACATAATTGCTTTAACCTGGGAGACTTCGCTTCTGTTTTCTTTCTTTTCATTTCCTTTCTCATCATTATGGTGTTTAATGTTTCTGGTGTTATCCAGTCTTGCTTCTTCCTTTCCTGGAATCCCAAGCATGATTTGCTGCTTTCCTTATATATTGTTGAAATGTTGTTGAAATTCTGGTCTATATCATCAGTCAATGTCTTTTCCTAACTTTTGGCAAACTGATATCGTTTCTTTATGTCAGCCACAAAAGCTTTTCTGGTAAAAGGGTCCTTCAATTTGTTGATGTCAAACCTTTTCTGTGTAGTTACCGACCATTTGGTGATTCCTATGTTAATTTGTGAATTTCTTTGTGTGTGAAAAGTGTTCCTCCAATGACCAGGTTGTTAATGCTACAGAAACTTATTAATTTATCCCCATTTTCGTTTGCTGTTCCGCTGCCGCATTTCCCCAACAATACATATAATGAAAGAGTAATGGGGAAATGCGTAATTATGGAAGGCCTATTTTACACGGGAGCAGAAAGGTAATGAAAAAGTATAGAGGCGATATAAACAAACAAGTTTCGTTTTCCTATGTTGTGATTTTCATATCGAATTTCTTGTTCAACGTCACTGCCCGTTATTTATAGAAGTGGAGTTTTCCGTCGTGGTGGTCGAAGAAATCCAGACTAAAAATAGCTTGGATGTGATTGGCTGCACTAAGCATAAATTACGTGCGTCCCCCTCATCCTAAACAGAATCAATCTTTCTTTCCGCAAGGACGCAATAATATTCCACTCAGCGCGGGAGAGTTGTTCCCGCAACATTCTAATTATTAGCTTCTCAGAAAAACGGATTTTATATTGTGTTGTGTAGTTCTCTATTTCATTTCTGGATAGAATGTTGAAAAACGGGTTGAATGGGCTGGAAATTGTGGCCGTCGAGGAACTAACACCGTATGATGGTCGTCAAGTAGCAGACGATGTGCCGTCCATTGCTGTTGTGAGTATTGAAAATCTTCGTGACTTTTGTTTATTATTGTTTTTGTGCGTTAATCGAAATTGGCAGTGCAGCTTGTTGATGGAACATGGCTGAAGATGACCTAGATTTGGGCTTCGGAAGAAATCAATACGTGTCTGAAGCTAGTTTCTGTCAACATCTAGAGCTGTGGTATCCTCGTGAGCCAGTTTGTTGGTCCGTCTTCACGGAGTTACAGGCCGTGCTGTGTTGTAGGTTTTTGCATTTAGAAAGAAAGAAAGAAATTATTCACACAAACCTGAAATACATTTTCAACTGGTCACTATTCACCACATTCATTGTGAATAGGCCTATTAACTCATTCCTGGCAAACGAAAGCGGTCTTTGTAGTCAATAATATATTATTTATTACTTGTATTGGTTGTAGCTCATAGATTATTGGCTGAAAAAGAATCATCATCATCATGTGTCTTTCATGGCGTGGTTGGAAGGAGGTAAGGGCCTTGAGAACGCCGGGCTTAATAAAATTTACTCTTGTCACTTTTGAACCTTCTTGGATTTTCCTTTCTGGTTGACCATCTTCTCCAGTGGAGACTTGTTTATGTGTAAAGTGTTGGAGTTTTCTGCTCGTTGGGAGTGGGAACATACTAAGCTCGCACTTCCTTGCCCCAATTTTTCTTTTTCTTTAAACCGATAAAGGAGCAAAGAATAGGAACAGTGTAACCCACCAAGCATCTCGTAAACGGCGACTAAGGAGGGTTAAACATGGGACCTGCTACACCACCCTGAAGAAAATTTAAGCCACATAAGCTTCAGTAAATATGGATAGGACAATAAAAATCAGAGTCTTCATCTCAAATATCATGGCAGCTATATTGTTTGATGTTGAAACATGAAGAACAAGCAAATACTTCAACCAAGAAGGTATTACTTTCCTCAATTTCTGCTTGCTTAGAATAGAAGGACGAAATGGTAAGATAGGATCACCAATGTGGAGCTGATGACAAGAACCAGACAGGACACCGTCGCCTTATTACTGCATTATTCCATCTCTACTTCAGCTCGTTTTGAGAAAAACGCGTTCAAAGTTTTTGGGTTACTAGTTGAAAAGAAGAATATATCACATTAAAAAGATTAGAACACATCTTATCACAAGAATATATCACATTAAAAAGATTAGAACACATCTTATCACAAGAATATATCACATTAAAAAGATTAGAACACATCTTATCACAAGAATATATCACATTAAAAATTGTGCATGATGATGCAACCTCTGTAGGATGATAGATTAAACTATATGACGTCGATTTATTACCTCAGGTCAATTTTGGCCAAAAGTGAAGATAGAATAATGCAGTATTAATGCGACAACGTCCTTAAAAGAGACCCTCATGCCATCCCAAGATTAGCTATGCTATGGACCCCAGAAGGAAAGCGAGAGTAAAAACAACTTCGTGAGAACTATGGAGGCCGGAGATGCGAAGAATGAACCAGACTTATACTGTTTACTTGTTTCGCTAGTTCTTGTAAATCCTGTTCACTTTCAGCTAACAAAACTGTATTATCTACATATGTGAGGTTGTTTACGGATCTTCCACCGATGTTCAGTCCTGGTAGTTCCAGCATCTGTCTGAAAATGTTCTCTGTGAAGATATCAAACAGGCTAAGGGGACAATACCCAACCTTGAATCTCACCTCTCTTTCATAGTTCATAGAGAAAAGAAAAAAAACAGCGACCCCTCACTGACCTGCTGAAGATAGCTATTAGTCATTTTATAGTGGACGCAGAAGGGAGCGAAGAAGGGTGTGGGTCAAGGTCGGTTTTCGGGTTATGACTAATATTATTCTGGAGCAGTGAATGGTAACGGTTACGCGATTAACCGTTAACAGCCATAATCCACGCCGCACTGGGACGAACGTTGTTATTTGGGTTTCCCTTTTTAGGGAAAGTTAGACAGAAGTAGAAACCGTGGCATGTTAGATGGATTACCTTTTTTTAATGGAACTGAATACAATCAGAACTACATTGAATATATATCAAGCGTTTTAAACTTTTAAAATTTTTTTATTTTATTTACGAGTTTTGCCTCGCTTTGGCGAGTGGCGCCGGGGCGTTCAACCAATACACAGGGCATTCGGTTATAGTCGTGCACATTTCTGAATATAAAAGTCCTTGTGGTCTGGTACTGTTAAGACACACATGCAGAAAGGCTTAAATCCTGGAACAAAGAAGACACCAGACTGATAATAGTGACTCTACAGGGGAAAACAGTCCCAGAAAACATCACTATCCAGAATAGACCTCGAAGAGCACATGCCTTCATCCCGCCAGTGATACAATGTTCAAAGTGCCAGGGATTTTCTCACACAAGGAACACGTGCAGAAAAGAGACGGTCTGTAGATACTGTGCGGGCAGCCACGAATACAAAGACTGCCCAAAGGCCAAAAAAGACCAAGACTACAAAGCACCAAATAACAATAGAAAATGTACCAACTGCCTCGGAAAGCACGGAGCACGATACCGAGGATGTCCCGAATACCAACAAACAAGGCAAATAATTACAGTTGCCATTGGAAAGGGAGTATCATACCATGAGGCAAAAAACACACTGAAGGCAAGTACTCTAGGTGATAGGCGCCAAGACAGCCTAACGGAACAAGTCAGACGGCTCACGACTGAAGTGAGAGAATTGAAACAACAACTGCGAAAGGAGAGAGAAAACCGCCAGCCACACAAAAACAGAACCTCAACTGACAGATGTGAAGAAATACATGACAGCTCGGAAAGCGCGAAACAACAACAAGTCATAAACGACATGAAAATAATACACCAAGACATGAAAAGAATTCAGCAACAGATAGAAGAAGATGTAAGGAAACTGATAGAACTGAAAGATGGAAACGAACAACTACTGAAAAGAATAGAGGCAGAAAGAATGACCATTGAAGAAATTACATCAAACACAAAAGACACTAAAACGAACGACCAATCAAACGAAAAAGTCATCGAGGAAACGTGGGAAGAGCTACTCCCAACAATGATAGAAAAAGCGCTTTCCCAGACACTGGAGAAAAGGAAGACACAAGAAGCAGAAACGAGGAGGGCAAAAACTCACAAAACCTAACAAGCCAGATAGGAAAACAACAAATGTACACCATGAACACGCCACGACACCCCGAATGGACAAGAGCAAAGAGGTATCCTGACAGGCAGCTAGTGGTCCTTTTTCGGACCAGTCCTTTTCAGGACTAACAACAGGCTAGCACCGAAGATAGTAAACACCCTATATACCCCAATTATAACCAACTTTCAGGTTGAACAGGGTATTACAGCAACATAGTAGACGAAATCAACAACAACAACAACTACTGTTAAGAAAGCATTCTGTGTTCAAAGTGGCGTGTGGGAGTTATTTTATTAGTGGGCAATCCGGTTGGGAGATGCCTATTTGGGGCATCTTAGAAAGAACACCCCCCCCCCCCCTCCCCATAATCTATTGTTTTATACAACGTTTTAATGGTAATGATATAATATTTACATTTAAAAAAGAAAATAGTACGGAGTCAGTTTTACAAATGGTCGGTACACAGAAAACACGGGACGTTTTGCGAATTACCCTTCGTCAGCCACACTAACAAACAGGCGATAAAGATAAATATAGACAGGTCAAGAGAACAGGACTATGAACACTGCAAAGGTAAGGTAAAGGATCCCGTTACACGCCCATTGAGGCATATTGGAAATATGGTGTTAGGCCCATATTTTCTTGACCATCGGCACACTAGGGGTGATGTGGTCAGCATCACGCCGGCCGCCTTAACCTTCCCAGAAGTTGCTCTGGTACGCAATTCATGAGGCTGGGTCGACCCCGGAGCCGTTTGCGATCTAAAAAATCCCACCTCAACTGGGGATCGAACCATGGACCACCGAGCTAGGAAGCCAATGCACTAACCACAGAGCTACCGCGATGAACACTGCAAAGGCGTAGACAAAAATGATGAACAAATCGAACAAAGATTTGATGAGCGATACAGAAATGTGAAACAAAAAATAAACAACACAAGTAACGCTAGGAAATAGAGCAAGAAATACGCAAGTAAAAATACGGAACAGGAAAGAAAGAGCAACTAAAAAAACAATTTCAACTAAAATTCAGAAGAGAAACAACAAAAGAAATAAATACCCTCGTGTGAGCGGAGACGACAAATTCCGCTGGAGTCCTAAAGCTGCAAAGCTAAGTGAAAAGGAAGTGACGTATTAAATAGTAACCTAATATAAACCAAATAATGGTACTGTTGATATTTACTGTTGTGTATAGTAAATCTTGCTAAATGTAATGAGACGTGGCTGGCTGTCAAACATTCTCACATTATGAAGCATAATCACGAAGCCTGAACACACTGGATACAAACTCAACACGTTTAATCAGCCATGTTGTAGAAGCAGAAAGGGAAGAGGAAGTTAGCATAAGGGCAAGTAACTCTAGTAGGAAACAAAGTAACCATGGAGACATATATATATACAAACGCTATTAATAGATAGTTTTTTTTTTCATTTGCGTTCAGTTCGGTTAACTCAGTGTTTCTCAACGGGGGAGGTACCGCCCCTGGGGGGGGGGGGGCGTTTTCAAGATGTCTGGTGGCGTTCTGATGGGTCGCAAAGATTGGGGGTCGCTACTTCCATTCAGGGGGGCGTTGTGTACATTTTTACATTTAGCATCGAAAGAGAAGTATTGCGAAACGATGTGGCCCATCTTTCAGATGTATTTGAAAAGTTAAATGAGGTTCTTCTTAAGCTACAAGGAAATGAGATCAGTCTGATTAAAGTGAAGGGAATTATCATGGGGTTCATCAACAAATTGACATTATATAAAAATAATCTTAGTCGCCGAGACCTTTCTCATTTTCCATGTTTACTGCAGTTAGGTGGGACAGGCTTAAAGATTCAGATTTTTTTTTTTTTCCTTAACCAGCGGCACTTGGGCTTTCAGCCCTTCGGCCCAATGACATGTCATTGCGAGGCTGGGGAACCTGAGGACTTTCCTTCCAACCCGGTCAGGAGCTTCGCTCTTTCCCATCCACAAAGGGTTTATCACAGGAGCCGTTCAAGCTATTCAGTCAAATTTCCGGCCGTAAACATTTCTTCAAACGCTGACGCCCGGGTTTGAACCATGAACACCTGGTCGCCAGTACAACGCCGAAGCCATTACACCAGCGCGGCTCCCTAGGAGATTCAGATTTAGAGGTTTATTGCAGTCATTTGGACGCTATTAAAAATGATACGAGCAAAAGATTTAAAGACTTGCAAGAACTAATAATACCGGACTGGGTGATTAATCCGTTTGAATCAGACGTGGAACAAGTTAGTCAACATGTACAAGAAGAATTAATTGAGCTACAAAATGACTTCGAAGCAAAAGCACGATTCAGTCACACACATTACGAAAAATTTTGGATCCAGCAGAGGCTTGCGTATCCCGTTCTTTGGCGTGAAACTAAATTGCTAATTACAGCATTCCCAACGTCGTATTTGGTGGAGAAGGGGTTCAGTGCAGTAATGTTGCTACTACAAAAGCAACGAAACCGACTGCAGATTTGTAACAGGAGACTTGAGGCTTCTTTTAACAAACTTGGAATCAAATATTACAAAACTGGCAGAGTCACACCAAGCGCAAGGATCTCATTAAGCTTCATTAGTAAGTGAATTTTTATATAATTAATCATTATTATCAACTAATATTTTTTCCAATTTTTTCATGTTTCCATGTTCATAACGAGAGGGTTAAATAATCCGATTTGAAGATATATATGCAGTCATTTAGGCGCTATTAAAATGATATGATTATGATAGTTATTGAATTGTAAGAACTAATTATATATCATTTTCTCCGCGAATTTGTAATTCAAGGATAATGAACTTGTGGTGTATATAATTCCGCACTTAAACTCATATTTGATATAACTATGCTTTTATAAATGCGCTTTCTCTGTTTATTTATATTATAAGAAAATATAAGTCATTAACTGCATTGCTTTTTTAAAAGTATGGTGGAATACATGTATATGTGTGTGTGTGTGTGTGTTTGTGTATACACGATAAAGAGCAAGGGGGTGTTAAAAGGGTGGGGGGCTTTTTAAAATATTAGTTGTCAAAAGGGGGCGTTGCTATCAGGGTTGAGAAACACTGGGTTAACTCAATGTCTTGACGTCGTTCGATCTATACGTTTTATTAAATAACTTTTCTGAAACATTATCATCTGTTGGCATATGCGATCATGCCACTCCACAGATCTCCGATCTTTGAAGTTTTCCATCACATCTGTTTTTGATCCCATCCCAAAGTGAAGCTGTCTGTTGTGTAACCCTGACAGTTCACGTTTGCTAATTCTCTCAGGATGGACTGACGTACCGATTCACACAAACATGGATTGAAGGAATAAACTAGACCAGGACGATTAAAGGTTTAATCCACATAATAAAATGCAATAGAACAAACTGTGTACAGATCATTTCAGGCTTTACTTTCTGACATCACACGTCCGTGTATCTTCTGTCATTTACACTGCCCATATTTCCATTGTTGGGCCCGGTCTAATGTACACTGCAGATACAATATCAGTGTCAGTGATGTTAACTTTTTATCCCCACTGATACCCGAGAGGCCAATCTGCCTCGGAATTACACAGATCTTGGATAATACGAATAACGAACACACCAACATGGACACCCTGTCCTTCCACAGACCCGACCAACATACAATCTCCAACTGACGTCACTCTTTCACTCTCACGTCATCCTTCACAACGCATTCTACTTCTGTTGTTAAGCCTGCGCAACGATAACAAAATGAACCCTGTATCGGGAAAACCCGAAGTCTTCAATGAGTATGCGCAGCTCTTAACACTGTCCCTCACCTGTTTTCTCTGTCTTCAACCAATTCTCGTATCCAGTAATACTCCTGTTTTACAACTACACCTTCAGTAATTACTCACACATTGAGCACTTTTATCTGGAATGTTTGGACGTGAAAGTTTGAGGATTGTAGCAGATTCAGGTCGAGTTCCAGCGGCCGTTGCTTTTCAACGTCTTTGTTTTTGACTTGTATACGCTCGCTGTGAATCAGTGTATGGCTCGCTGTGAATCAGTGTATGGCTCGCTGTGAATCAGTGTAAGGCTCGCTGTGAATCAGTGTATGGCTCGCTGTGAATCAGTGTATGGCTCGCTGTGAATCAGTGTATGGCTCGCTGTGAATCAGTGTATGGCTCGCTGTGAATCAGTGTATGGCTCGCTGTGAATCAGTGTATACGCTCGCTGTGAATCAGTGTATGGCTCGCTGTGAATCAGTGTATACGCTCGCTGTGAATCAGTGTATGCAGCAGGAAGTGACTGTGGCTAGGATAGAAGCACGTGTTGAAATAGCTGCTGTTTCCACATTTTGTTCTTGCACGTTTCTTTCGAGCGTCCGATTGACAGAGCGGTAATAGCGCTGGTCGCGCGCGCCAAAGGTACCGAGTTCGATTCACGGTACCATCACGCTCCAGTCTACCCAGCTGTAAATGGGCACCTGACTTCTCTTGTTAGGGAAGGAAAAGGCAGCGAGGAAGGAAACTGGTCACCCCACCTCTCGATGCTGGACCTAGTATAGTGAAGTCTCTAACACTTCATTCCCCTACGGCAGTACATTATATTTTTTTTTAACCTTTCTTTCACAAAACAGTAACGTTCTAAACGATACGGATACTGTTGAAAAAGTTAATACGTTCTGGGAGAGAAAAGAAGTACCAACAGACGACTAGAAGGGAAGGATATTCAATCAAATTTCCAAAGAAGAGAGACTGGCAGGTGTGCACACATTACAGAGGAACATTGTTACCATCAGTGCCACTAAAAGTATTAAACTGGAACTGCACGTGTTTCAAAAGAGACAAACTGTGCTTGGTTACAGATTTGGTTGTCTCAGTGTTTAGAGTGGGAGGCAAGTGATAACGTGATATCAGCGAAACGTTGATAAATAAGATAACGTGATATCAGCGAAACGTTGATAAATAAGATAACGTGATATCAGCGAAACGTTGATAAATAAGATAACGTGATATCAGCGAAACGTTGATAAATAAGATAACGTGTTATCAGCGAAACGTTGATAAATAAGATAACGTGATATCAGCGAAACGTTGATAAATAAGATAACGTGTTATCATCGAAACGTTGATAAATAAGATAACGCGATGTCAGCGAAACGTTGATAAATAAGATAACGTGATATCAGCGAAACGTTGATAAATAAGATAACGTGATATCAGCGAAACGTTGATAAATAAGATAACGTGATATCAGCGAAACGTTGATGAATAAGATAACGTGATATCAGCGAAATGTTGATAAATAAGATAACGTGATATCAGCGAAACGTTGATGAATAAGATAACGTGATATCAGCGAAACGTTGATAAATAAGATAACGTGATATCATCGAAACGTTGATAAATAAGATAACGCGATGTCAGCGAAACGTTGATAAATAAGATAACGTGATATCAGCGAAACGTTGATAAATAAGATAACGTGATATCAGCGAAACGTTGATAAATAAGATAACGTGATATCAGCGAAACGTTGATGAATAAGATAACGTGATATCAGCGAAATGTTGATAAATAAGATAACGTGATATCAGCGAAACGTTGATAAATAAGATAACGTGATATCAGCGAAACGTTGATAAATAAGATAACGTGATATCAGCTGTCGTAAAATTAACAGTGATACAACGTAAAAATATCTCCAAAGGATAAAATGTAGGGATAAAAAGAATGCGTAAGTTACTAGAAGGCATGATCGCCCACGCCGCGGGTCATCACCCGCCATGGAAATTAAATTGCTAGAACGGTTACCATTTGAACGGGATGAGAACGGCGGATCAAAAAGGAAAAAATATGACTGAAAAATTGCGTGAAACTAGCAAGGCTAAAAAGATGCAATTTGGGGGGGGGGGGGGGGGGGGGGGGGGGGGGGGGGGGGGGAAACGGAGGAAAAGTCACGTCCCCAAGTTGACACAAGGTAACGAAATCGACAAAAGGGACCATAGTTATTATACGCAACAGTCATTTTTTGGACGTTTTTGCGATATTTTGTCCTTTATTTGAATGCAGCGGCAAACGTTTCACAGAAGATTCTAGAAAATATTTCGAAAAAAAAAACATCTAACCTTGAAAAGTAACTTTTTCTTAATAATGATGTTAGGAATATAAAACCTAGCTGGCCGGATGGCCCATCTTGAGCAGTGAAATAATAGGCTTTTATTTATACAGACGGATAGATAATAATGAAGATATTGACAAAAGACTGGGTTGTTCACATCAGCGAAAGACTGCACTGAATCAAAAATGTCACTAATTTGCACAAAAACCGCGACCTTGAGACTCAAGTGTCCAAATCTAGTTAGAATGAAAGAGAGGGACATTGGTGGGAGCTGTGGCTAAAAATAACTTTAAAGACAAAATTTGTAGAGGGGACGGATAGGTTGGTTCAAAAACCAAGTACGTTTTTTTGTGAAAACGCAAGTAGAGACGGACGGACTAACAGATAAAAATCCATACTTGACTGAAGCATGACTGAAATGACTTTAGTGTAGGAAATTTGAATTTGAAAAAACACAAGGCATTGATTGGCCACAGACAATCATAGTATCAGCGCTCAGACGCGCTTTTTTGCCATTCCTCAATAGTTGTCCAGTGATAGACACAGTAAATTTTAAGTGTGGTGATTTCCAATGAAGTAAATTGAAATAAGTTCAGGGACGCCATTTTATAGCCAGCAGCTCAGCTGAGTTTTGCTAGCATTTCTGTGTTCTTTATTCATAATCTGGTAAGATTGAAATTATTTCTTTGTATATTTTAAATATTGTTTAATGTTTCGAGTGATTTGATACTGCCATATCGAAATCTAGCCTTACAACAAGTAAGGATTTGCTCTAGACCCCCCGCCCTAGTTCAGGGTCTAGGGACAAACAATATATAAACTCCAGCAAGGATTAGGAAGGAGTGATTAAGTGTTGAGAACAGTGAAACATATCACCTATCCTATTTTATGGCAGGAAGCTAATAAACATATTTCGGAATGTGTAGTCTGGGAGAACTTATCCTATGTGAAACCAACTTGGTATGATGTGCTGTATGGTCAGAGAGATCTGACCCGTCTATATGGTGTTGTTGTTGTGTGGTGTGGTGTCCAGAATTAATTTAGAGGATGGAATTCTGACACATAACTAATACTTTGATTGCAGAGCTGTGAGTTTTTTATTTGGCACCAATGTGGTGTCAAATGTGTTGAATATTACAAGAGGGACCCGTGCAGTAACATTGTGTCAGAGCAGCCTATTATTGCCCCCAAGCACGGAGAGGTGGGGCCACCAGACTCTTGATATTTGCCCCCCAAGCACGGAGAGGCGGGGCCACCAGATTCCAGCACCAGAACTACTCTTTCAAAGTTACGTAAGCAGGCTGGTCTGCTGGATTTACACCAACTTCATAGACATAGCACCCAAAGTGAATTACTACTAAAACATCCCATTTCCTTCCATCATTAATGGACAATGTTTGGTAGGCATAGACAGGGAGGGATGAAGCCACCCCAACAGCACATCTATTCATCGTTCTCCCAGGGAAAATAAAATTATGAACTGTAGAAATATTAACTAATCGTGAAAATTGTATACGTACACACCTTTTATCTATCATGCCATTTATTCATGCCATTCACTCATAAATTTCAAAATCTTTCATATGTTCTGGCCAAAATAAAACCTTGGTTCAGAACAAATAAATTTAAAAAAGATTTACTTTCTAAAATTTCACCAGCTGAATTTAGTTCATTGTGTTCTAAATTTTATTGATAATATTATATTATTTAATATCTGTGTGTGTGTGTTTGTATATGTCAATACAACACATTACATTCAGTACCCTAGATTTTAACGTAGCCACATTCATTAGAAAAAAAAGAAATGTGTGAGGTCGTATAGTGGTAGCAAGAAGGGTCTTCTGTACATTCACAGCTACACTTATTTCAGGAGCCTTCACAGCTGACCTCACGCATCACACTAGGTGATAACACAACCATACAAATACCATCAAAATCCACTACATCAGCGAAACGTTGATAAATAAGATAACGTGATATCAGCGAAACGTTGATGAATAAGATAATGTGATATCAGCGAAACGTTGATAAATAAGATAACGTGATATCAGCGAAACGTTGATAAATAAGATAACGTGATATCAGCGAAACGTTGATAAATAAGATAACGTGATATCAGCGAAACATTGATGAATAAGATAACGTGATATCAGCGAAACATTGATGAATAAGATAACGTGATATCAGCGAAACGTTGATAAATAAGATAACGTGATATCAGCGAAACGTTGATAAATAAGATAACGTGATATCAGCGAAACGTTGATAAATAAGATAAAGTGATATCAGCGAAACGTTGATAAATAAGATAACGTGATATCACCGAAACGTTTATAAATAAGATAGCGTGATATCAGCGAAACGTTGATAAATAAGATAACGTGATATCAGCGAAACGTTGATAAATAAGAGGAAAAATTGAGTAGAGCCAAGAGGTTATTTTTTAAAATAAAATTTTGCCTCGTTTTGGCGAGGCGTGTCCCGTTCAACCTAGTCGGTTATATTAGCGCGCATGTCCAAAAGATCTTTAGGTCTGAGTTAGTAATGTAGACCCAAGAGTACAACCAACGGTGCTATTTATAGTAATTTTATGTAATGCATGGACATGTAGGGGGAGCTGGGAATATGCTGTTTGAGCTAGGGGATAGGGGAGGCGGTGATCCGAAAAAAAAATGGGAAACTGGTTTTAACAGAGAGTGGTTCTGGAATCTGATATGTCATTATGGAATCTTCCTTTCGTTCGTTATCCTGATAATGAGAAAATATGAAGATATCAAATGTAGAATTCCCCACGTCGGACAACTTACTGAGCCTTTGAGATAAGAAATGGAGTGCGACAGGGATGTCTTTGTCACAATTTCTCTACTTTTAGTAAGTGTTTTCACGAAGCTTATTCGTTCAGATAAGCTTTCAGAGAAGGCGGAGTCAATTTAACTTGAGTGATTGGGGACTTTGTTAAACAATAAACATCAACTAATGAAGATACTATTTGAACTTTATATTTCTGTAGATATTTGAAGTGGCCACTGTGAGTACAGTTTTCCTGTTTATCATAATACAGTGATAATATAAACGTATTTTGTGTTGTTAATTCAGCTTTATTAAACTAGCTGTTTTTAACATGATAGAAAAAAAAACAAACAGAAAGATATATGATAGCTGGAAAATAGTTCGATTTCACTTTAAAATTATACTTGTTCACTGTAATGATAAATCGATAGCATATATAACGCAGATTAGTAGACGCGAATCTTTAGGTCGGGTTAGATGTTTTAGTTTCAGTAATTAACATTACCTGCGCAGAGCAACTGCACGCCGCACTATTTATTACTTAATTTCTACAGTTTTTAAACAGATCTTTTTTTCCCCTTGCGGATTTTGCCTTTTTGTGGCGACGCGCCTTTTTTTCAACCTAGACTTAAGTCCGTTTGTTATATCAGAGCGCAATTAGCCACTCAAAAATAGGTGAACTGTTAACTGGAGTGTAGTGTTAGATACTAAGTCCTGAAAAGGACTTGTAGTATTTATCTGCTTGCACGGTGAGAGACAGCCATGTCCTTTTTAGGATAGTCAGGATCCTATTTGGTTCTCATCTCTTTATCTAGCTCATGTATGGCTCCGCGAATACCGCTTGTGTACGGCGGTGGCCACATCCTGGGCAACAGTCTTGGCTGACTGGCTAAACTACATGAGTGGAGTAGGAGTAATCTTACTCAAGGGAATGTCCATCCCTAGTACACAAAGACTGAGACGGTGAGTGAGGCGGAGGAATCTAAGAAGATCAACGGCTCGCAAAGTGGAACAGCAAAGTGTGTGGCGCACTAGAGGCATGTCGGACATAGAAAAAGACAACGGCTAGCCACCATGGAAGAGATTGGGGCCTTACCACGTACATCCTACAGAATGTAATGAGATCACAACAAGATAAGAACCGATATGTAGAGAACTCTCTGTCCCCTGGGGAAGAATCTACTGTACAAATTAACAGGGAAGAGGCAACTCCTCTAATGAGTAAGGAAGTACATAATGACGAGTGTTCCTCAAATTCTGTTGAAAGGGAGCATTCTGAGAAAGACCACCTAAAAACTAGTAGGAGGAGCCTAAAAATAGGAACATGGAACGTTAGAACTCTAAACGGAGAAGAAAGCTAGACAATCTAATATTAGAGGCAACAGACATGAAACTCGATATACTGGGAGTTGCAGAGGCAAGACTATTGGATACAGGCTACATAAAAAGAGACCAATACACGCTTATACACTCAGGAGGAGAAAAACATGAAAGAGGGGTAGGAATGTTGATAAAGAAGGAGTTAGAAAAAATACGTATGTGGATACTGGACACACAACGACAGAATGATGTTACTAAAGATGAGAGCAAAGCCATTCGACATATCAATCTTACAAACTTATGCACCAACTAAAGATCACAGCGAGGAAGAAATAGAAGAATACTATGAAGAGCTACAACACACACTTAAACCAGTAAAATCTACAGATGTGTTGATAGTAATGGGTGATATGAATGCAAAAGTAGGAAAAGGAAAATACAAGAAAATAGTAGGACAGTATGGATTAGGGACAAGAAATGATAGAGGAGACAGACTTATCCAGTTCTGTGAAGAAAACCAGCTGGTCATATGTAACACCTTTTTTGAACACCACCCAAGGAAATTATACACATGGAAAAGCCCAGGAGATGTAACAAGAAATCAAATTGACTATATCATGATAAAACATAGATTTAAGAACAGTGTCACAAGTGCAAAGACACATCCTGGCGCCGACATAAATTCAGATCACAATCCGGTCGTCATCAAAGTAAATATAAAGCTGAAAAGAACAGGAAACAGAAGACAGGAGGAACCCCAGATAGAAATATCAGCACTGAAACAACCAGATATAAAACAAAAATATCTAATCGACGTCAAAAATAAATATCAACAGTTACTGACAGAAAGCATGGAGCAGTATAGAAGAGAAAACCCAAAGAAAAGGTAACCACAAAATGGGAATGCTTAAAAACAAGCATACAATCAGCAAATGCAAATTTACCTAAAAAGGAGCCTAAGAAAAATCAAATTTGGATGACAGATGACATCTTGAGTAAAATGGCAGAAAGAAAGAAAGCAAAAAACACTCCAGAATATAAAACAATAGACAATGACATACGTACTATGTGTAGACAAGCAAAAGAACGGTGGATAGAAACAAAATGCAAGGAAATAGAAGAATTGGAAGCAAAGCACATGACAAGAGATATGCATGAAGAAATAAAGAAATTATCAAATAGGTCACGGTTTGCACAAGGAGGAAGCTGTATCAAGAACAAAAATGGTGTAATATTACTTGATGAGAAAGACATATCAAACAGATGGGCAGAATACGTAAAAGAACTATTCGAGGACAACAGAGGTAAAAAACATCACCAGATTCTAATGAAGGCCCAAACATTCTCAGATCAGAAGTAGAGAATGCCATACATATGATACAAAAAGGAAAATCAGCAGGCACGGATAACATAAAAATTGAAATGATAGAAGCCCTGGAGAGCTTTGGTATAGATACAATCACTGATCTATGCAACGATATATACAATACAGGATATATACCACACGACATGAAGACATCAGTTTTTATAACATTGCCCAAAAAACCTAATGCAACAGAATGTTCAGACTTCAGAACAATCAGCCTGATGAGTCATGCAATTAAGATACTGCTCAAAATCATACAGGAAAGAATAAAAAGGTAGACAGCGAAATCCAAGAAGAACAGTTTGGTTTTAGACGGAACAGTGAAACTAGAGAGGCAATATTTTGCCTAAGAATATTAGCAGAAAAATATACAGAGGTCCAAAAAAGTATGTACATGTGCTTCATTGACTATAAGAAGGCTTTTGACAGAGTCCATCATGAGAAAATAATTGAATGCCTCGAAGACATAGGTATTGATGGAAAAGATATAAGCATACTCAGTAACCTTTATTGGGAGCAAACTGCCACAGTAAGATCTGGAAGGAATTATTCATCATAATAATAATAATAAATTCTTTAAGCGCCAAACACGGCGCATAAGGCAGAAACCAGTGCTCTCCAGGTTGTTCGTTGTGACGCCACTCCTCTTAGCTCTTGCACATTGTTTAGGCCCAACGTTCTTCCTTCTCTTATTATTGTTCTTCTGAGTGTTTCTTTTGGTCTTCCTTTTTTCCGCTTACCCTCAGGAACCCAAGTGAGCGCCTGTAGTGGTATTCTGTTGTTTTGCATTCGTAGGACATGACCGATATATGACCATCGTCTTTTCCTTATATAGTCGGAGACATATTTCTGCCTAGAGTCTTCTCTTATTTGTCGATTAGTCTTGAATTCTTTCCAACTGATGTTCATGAGTTTTCTAAGACATTTGTTCTCGAATGTATTCAGCTTGTTCTCCAATGATTTTGTTATTTTCCAACTCTCACAGCCGTATGTTAACACTGAGATAACATTTGAATTAAACAGACGAAGCTTGGTATGTATATTCAATGATCGTAATTTCCAAATGTTAGATAATCTATTGAAGGCGCTAGCTGCCAAAGCAATTCTAGTATGGATTTCTCTTGTTGTGTCACCATCCTGAGTCATTTTACTGCCTAAATAATTGAAACTTTCAACTTTCTGTAGTTTTTCCCCTTTCAAGATGATATCAAAGGTCTCGTTAGAAAAGTTCATAGCTTTAGTTTTAGAGGCATTTATTTGGAGACCAATTTTAACCGAGAGATGACACAAATTATTTATTGCTTCTTGGGATTGTCTTGGTGTTGAACTTAAGAATGCTACATCATCTGCGAAATCCAGGTCCCCCAGGAATTTTCCATTTGTCCATTTTATACCCAATTGTTCATTGTGGGTATAGTTTCTCATAACCCAATCAATAGCTATTCCAAAAAGTAGTGGTGACATAATACAGCCTTGTTTCACCCCTGTTTCTACTGTAAACCATTCTGTATTCCCTTTATTTGTTCTAACACAACATCTTGCATTGTCATATAGCGCTTTGATTATATTCACATATTTTGTTGGAAAACCATAGATTGTAAGTATCTTCCACAATGATGGGCGGTGTAGACTATCAAAGGCTTTTTGAAAATCGACGAAGGTGATAATAAGTGGCGATTGCCTTTCCACTGATTCTTCTATAATTGTTCTTAGTGTGAATATTTGATCAATACATGATCGTTTCGGCCTGAAACCCGCTTGTTCTTCTCTGATCTTTTCGTCAGCATGCAATTTAAGTCTTTCTAACATCATGCAACATAATAATTTTTCCAGGTACTGATAATAGAGATATACCACGCCAGTTATTACAGTCTGATAGATCACCTTTCTTCGGTAACTTTACAATAATACTGTCTTTCCATTGTTGTGGTGGTTGTTCTTCTCTCCATACTTCATTTATAATATCTAAAATTCTCAAGAGGTTGTTGTCATTAACTGCTTTAATCATTTCCCCTGAAATTTCGTCAACTCCAGCAGCTTTAAAATTTTTTAATCTTTTAACGGCTTGTTTGATCTCGTCCAGCGTGAATTCATCGCAAGTTATTGGCAAAGTGGTTGTGGATGTTTCATTATTAAAATCAGGTGTTACTGTTGGTGGTGGTCATACATAGACATAAAAAGAGGTGTCAGACAAGGTTGTGTGCTGTCCCCCTGCCTATTTAATTTATACACCGAAAAAATTTTCAAACAGATATAGGAAATACCAGGACTAAACATCAGTGGAAGGTCAATAAACAACCTTAGATATGCAGATGATACCGTGTTGTTAGCTGAAAGCGAACAGGAGTTACAAGAACTAGTGAAGCAAGTGAACAGTATAAGTCATGAATATGGACTCTATTGAGAAAACAAAAACTATGATAATTAGCAAAACATACGATAAACCCACATTAAAAATAAGCGTAAATGGGAAGACCCTGGAACAAGTCAAGAGCTACGTACTAAAGTACTTTGGCCACATAAAAAGCCATAACACCTTGCAGAAGATCATAATAGAAGGGAGAGGTGAAGGCAAACGTGCAAGGGGAAGACAGCGCTATAAGTGGGAAGATAACATCAAGAGATGGACAGGAAGAGCCTATCAGAGTGCACCACCCAAGACAAGAGACAGAAGACGTTGGAGATCCTTTACAGCCATTCTTCGTTGTGGAGATGTCAGCTGATGATGATGATAATGAAAAATTAAAAACGACTGAAAAAACTACACCACTACTCCCCATACCCCGTCAGTGCTAAGCGAACACTTGCTGTAAGTATACAGTTTGATCTTTAGATTCGTGGATATATATGAGTCACACAATCTTACTGACAAGAAGTCAGTCTTAAGTGGACCATGACTAACTCAACTAGTTTAGATAAGTGTAAAAATATAATTATGTCCTGACTGCGACAATGTTGATAGTCATAGGAAATATTAATTCACACACATAATAGTCCGCCGCTTAAATTTGATTGACGTGTTAGGGATAAGTGATAGTCTGGGTATGAGATCACTTTCTGTATGTGTAGAATCTACAGGCGTTCCCCACTTTTCGACGATCCGCTCTTTCGACACTTTTCAATTATAACAAGAACCCATACATTCGACGCATGGCCCCGCTCTTTCGGGCCTATTTCGTCATGTTTCCAATCTTTTTGTTCATTTTACTGTACAGTACTTTTGTATATTTAAAGTAGGCTTTTTGTTCATTTTACTGTGCTTTTGTATACGACCGGGATTTGGACTGGATTAACTCGAGACCTGGCGAGGACATTTGAAGGAGTGTCGTCGACCAGGGACTGGCGGCTCCTGAGCCGACCCAGCTGCAATGGGTACCTCCGAAATCGGCGAGTATTTGCCTGAATGGCGAGGGACACCTGTCTCTGTGCAAGAAAAAATGGATACTCACTGTAAAATCAGTCTCAGGTTATATACTAACCTGAGATTTCGCCCTCGAGTTATTAAGCGGGCGTAAAAAAAAAAAAAAAATCTGCCTGAATACAATTTGAATTATTCTATTTACATCTATCCTACTTGTGCCTGAAATTATGAATGGATGCTGATGGGATCAATGAAGAAATATTTTACAAAACTTGGTGATTCAATCACTCAGTCAATACCCTTTAGCTCCCCAAGGTGCATCGGCCTTCAACAAACACATGCCAAGTCTTCCTGTCCTGTGCCACTCGCTCGAGCTCTTTCCATGTTTTCCTCATCATTTTCACCTCTGTTTCCAGTTCTCTTCTCCATGTGTTTTTTGGCCTACCCATGCCTCTCTTTCCCTGTAGATTCCAGAACAAGGACTGCCTTGTAATGCTATCAACAGGTTTCCTCAATGTGTGTCCTATCCATCGCCATTGCGTCTTTCATCTCAAACTCTTGTTCCACTGGCACTTGTCTGGTTCTTGTCATCAGTTCCACATTTGTAATCTTGTCATACTAGTTTAGTCCTTCTATTCTACGCAAGCATCCCTGTATAAAAGTCTGTAGCTTTTTGGTTGTTGTTTTTTGTTGTTCTCCACGTTTCAGAGCCATATAATAGGACTGCCTTGACATTTGAGTTGAAGATTCTTATGTTCATGTTGGGACTTGATTTTCTCTATGTGTTCTCCATATGTTTCCAATGCAATGAAAGCTCCTCTTGCTTTTTGTATTCTTATTTTGATATTACTGTCTGTCCCTCCAACTTTGTCTATATTACTTCCAAGATATGTGTACGATTCTACATCTTTTAGTGGTGTTTCTTCAAGTTTCAACCTTGTTATCATTTCTTGCATTTATTCTCATAATCTTTGTCTTTTCCCTGTGTATTTTCAGGCCGACTGTTGTGACCTCCCATCGATAATTTTCATTTCTCTTGCATCTGATTATGGTTTATGGGACAGAAGAGCCAAGTCATCTGCAAAATCCAGATCATCCAACTGCTTAGTCAGAGTCCACTGGATTCCATTTCTGTTGTGTGTTGTCGATGATCTCATAACCCAATCTATTGCCAGCAAGAAAAGAAATGGAGACAAGAGACAATCCCTTGTCTCACTCCCGTTCTAATCCCAAATGGTTCTGTAAGCTGTCCTTCATGAAGAACTCTGCATGTCTGTCTTCATATGTTTTCTTTATTAAATTAATGATCTTCAGGGGAACTCCATAATGCCTCATCAATTTCCAAAGTGATTCTCTGTCTACACTGTCAAATGCCTTTTCGTAGTCCACGAATCCGATGTATTGCGGTGAAATTCCATTCCAGACTTTGTTCAATCTTTATTCTCAATGTGGCTATCTGGTCTGTACAGGATCTGTTTTGTCGAAAACCTGCTTGTTCATCTCTCAGCTGCTTGTCTATGGACTCTTAATCTCTCAAGTATGATTCTGTTTAATACTTTCCCGGCACCGATAGTAACATTATTCCTCTATAATTTGTGCACTCTCGTAAATTTTCCTTCTTAGGCAACTTGACCAGATAACCCTTCCTTCCATTCTTCTGGTATTTCCTTACTCTCCCAGACTTTGCCAAGTAGTTTGTATAATATCTCTGTAGAGGTATAAATATCTGTTTTGATGGTCTCTGCTGAAATGCAATTCTGGGACCCAGCTGCTTTTTCCATCTCGTTCAGAAAGCTTTATGGCTGTTCGTTAGATTTTTGATAGGGAATTAAGACTTGGGTTGGTCCCTTCTGAATAGATTAGACTAAGTGATAGTCACAGTGAGAAGTGTAGTAATAGCAATAGATTTCCACGAGTTGAGATGGTTGAATGGGGATTTAAGAGGCTGTCTCTGAGATCGAGAAATCTTCTCATCTCTCTCACCTATCTTCTACGACAGCTTTCGAGGAGTCAGACAGTCTAAACACACACACCACCACACACCCCCCACACAACACATATATATATATATGATACCCCTTATAATATATATATATATATATATATTATATATATCAATCCCACTATATATATATTATATAATATATCACCACACCACGTGCACGCACATATATGATGACTTTAGACGTACAGGACGTGAGAAAACATATAACAAATGATTCTATAAATATTCCAGAACGAGTGAACCAACACGCTGATTAATTTCAAGAGAAATTTTAATTTATCATCTAAAATTTCTTCACAACACATAGAAATTACATCAAAGCATATACACATAGTCATAAAAAAAAATCAAGGAATTTGCTACTGGCATGATAGACCCACAGTTAGATCTAATCCCTCATAGGTATGCCCCACAGTCCTGTTGGAAGAAAGTGATAGCCCCAAGGAAACAAGGATTAGGATTAGGTCTAACTATTTCCCCTTCTTATAAGGTACTGGACAGGACTTGATATTCTCTGCTCTATTTTAAGGGAAATATGATTAGCAATACTTGCTACAGAAAGTTAAGATAGTAAAATGGGTGCCCAATTACAACAATAAAAAATCCTTCCGTCCTGCATTCACTTTATTCTTTCAGCCGTGCACCACGTGCACATGTTCATACTCACAGCTTAGATAGCCACTTTTGGTAATACAATTTTTAGGGACATTCTCCTACAGACTCGCTTCAAAGGACAGTCTTTGACCAAGAAAATTCCCAGTTCCAAAAAGACAGGATGAATTCTCTGCTTCCGGGAACAAACTTCTTGGATGTTCTTATTTTTCGGAAGTCTGTTTAGGTCACATGAAAATTGTTCCAGGTACACGAAACATTAACAACGAGCACAGTGTCAATAGCTTAGGTTTCTAGAATTGAGGAATGTCAGTCGGTGGTCTACTTTCAGGAAAAGACTTATATTGGTCACCACACCACTAGTCGAAATCCGTCGGAAGGTTACTGAGTTAATATGGTTACTTGCCACAACGGCTAAATTTGTACATAGAGTTTGTGCAGAAAATCTGATCTGGCTCACAGGGCCAGTATAAAACATTTAGTCTTGCTAATAAAACCCGTTAGTGAGAGTATGTTTCTCTGATCTATTAATGAAGACAAACACGCCTGTCAGACAGGTGTTAACTTGTAAACCCACGTGGTTAAAAGATAAAAAAATGTTTATGTTTCTCCCAGGTATGTCTCTGTACTAAAACGCTGGCAAAGTTTGGGTTTAAAACAGTTTTCAACTGAATAGGGAAGAAAAACCACATATGAAATAATTTATAACATGCTTACGTACTCGGATTATAACTTACATGTTAAACTGCATGCGTTACCGCTTGACTTATTAATTTAAACTTCCTGAGGAAATAAGTTTATATACTTACAAATCTGAATCATCATGAATTAGGAATACCTTCGTGTTTCCGTCACCACTCATGAAGCATCTAGCATTATAAAGTTAGTTAGAAAAGAACATTTATTCTCGTCTGATTAGTTTTAGCAGTAAAATTAAATTCCTTAATAGCCGACTGAGTTTAAGCTAGAAATATTAATTTCTGTTTTCCACTGTAACTCGTCACTATAAAATATACTAAGACTATATAAATTAAGCGCTCTGCACCAAAACTAACTAGTGAAAAAAAATAAGCGATTTAACACTTTAAACACTCACAAAATATTAGATAAATTAATTATAAGATTTACCTCAACACAGAAACTACTAAGAAACTTAAACCACTTACGATCATACTAAATGACATCTCTATTAACAGAGATTCTTAGAAATCGAACGAAGGCTTGTTCTAGTCTTGACTGCGAAGTTATTGCGGTGCAAAAATGAAATCTAACTCCCTCCAGTATATATGAAATACCAGACAAAGAGGTACGCTATTTCCATTTACGTTTCTACGCAATAGCCTCCCCTTTCCGTCTTTAACGCTTACGTTTAACACCTAAAAACGCATGCCGTAACTGCCACCTACTGACCGATGAGGGCGCGTGTCAGTTGCGAATCTCAGACAACCCGTCTCCAGTGCAGAAGCAGTTTTTCACACCTCCCGAGAAAAACTCATCCTGAGAATGCCATAAACTGACACTTTGCTTTCTCGCACCTTACGCCAACTCTGGCCGTGGAGCGTGAGTGTCATATCACCTGACACTGTGAGAATCTACTTGGGAGACACTACATGTCAGATGCAAACTTACCAGACAAATGTCTCCTCATCATGTCTGACGGGAGTGAATTCTCACACTTAAAGGCCCAGAAACTTAGCCGAAGAAAACACTGTCCCAGGGGAAACTGTAGACAGCTGTCTGCTCCCCTGTCTGACGGAATGCATTCTAATACTCTGCGTCTCGTGTAGGGGTGGGGGACACGTTTACGTTCATAACTGCGTTCTCAGTTTAATCAGCAATGAAATGCGTTTCTAAAAGAACGAACAACTGGCGAAAGTGAAGAAAATGGGAAAAAAGAAAATTATTTATCGCAAACGAATGGATGCGAAAAATACAGGAAAAAGGATTAAAGATAGTGAAGAAAATAACAAATAGAGGATACGGGTGAAAGAAAAGAAGAGGATATAGGGAAATTTACGATAAAAAACTCTCTGTGACTGGAAATGGCTTTCTTTATTTCTTTCTACTTGGTTGTTCACAGCTGATTTGTAGCTCCTCTTCTGCGTTCTGGATGTTGGGGTGATTAGTTGGAGATGGTCTATTGAGAAGTTCACTAAAAAATGTTCTGTCTATTCATCTTCATATGTTCTTGTATATTACTAAGCAATTTTCCATTCTTATCTTTTATGAGGCCATGCTGCTTGCTTTTATTTGCCCTGTTAGCTTCTTTGTGTTGTTGTAAGCAGGTCCCTTCATATTTCCTTTGGCTGCAGCTTCTCTGCTTCCTTGCCTAAATCATCAACTATATTTCATCTTGTCTCGTTTTGATGTTTCTTTGTTACTTCTTTGTTTGCTTCTATGATACACTTGGCTTTGGAGCTTCTGCGGTTTTGCTTCTGTTTAAATCTGCTTTCTTGTTTTTTCCTGTCTTTCTATCTTATCCGGGAATGGTTTCTGTTGTTATCCATGCTTTGTGTGATGATCTCTTTTTCTCTGTCTTCTTACACAGCTGTCTCGTATCCATATATTGTTTTACTTGTGTGCCAGTGGTCTTCCGTATCTGTTTCATCAGTCCAGCTGTTGGGAGTACTTGGTATTTGTTGGATATGTGATTGAGTATTGAAACTGTTTTCTCTTATTTCCTGATTTCTTAGATATCCACCATTTTTACTGTTGTCTATAGCTATATGCTGTTGTAAATTTCTTGAATTTTAATTTTGTTTTAGCCACACATTGAAAAAGTGATGCTGGGTGGTTGATACAACTCTAGTATGCTACTTCTACATACTGTTTCACATCATGCAATGATGACCTAAACTTCTTATTATGCATATGGTGATCAATTGATTCTCAGTTCTGTGGATCTGGTGATTATACATGTTGCTTTATGTATTCTTTTATGTGAAAAATATACTTCCTCCTATAGCTAGTTGATTTTGAAGCACAGAAGTTTGTTAATTAGTTCCATTCTTGCGTTCATCATACCTAAATCCACGCTTTCCTCTTGATTTCTTCATAGCCTGTGTTGTTGTTCCTATTTTCGCATTTAGGTTCCCCATCAAAATTGTGATGTCCTTTCTTTTGCTTATTGTCCAAGAACATTTGTAAGATGGTTTAAAAGTCTTCTTTCACAGATTCTTCTTTATCGTTTGTTGGTGCATAACACTGGATGATGTTTATATTTACATCCTTTTTGGCTGATTTAAACCTTGCTGTTATAATTCGGGGTCCCTTTGCCTCCCATTATATTAAGTGCCTTCTTTGCTTCATTGGACAGATTTAGAGCCACCCTTCACTGTGGTGGGCTCTTTCCCTGCGTGTCCTGAGGACAACACCACTTCTCCTGTGATCATTCTCCTCTCTCTATTTGCTTTCCACCGTGTTCTCGCAGAGACTGCCAGGATGTAAATCCTGTAATTTTATTTTGCTGCTACCTGTGCAGTTTTCCTTGTTCACACACAGAGTGCGAACATTCCAGGTACAAGCCTGGAGATTTTCCTAGACGAAAAAAAGTTAGGTCTTAGTCGACAACCCAGACTCCTTTCGGCTTTCTCTTAGGGTTGCTTCATGCGCCTGTTTTTCCAGAGGACCTTATTCTCTGTCTTGGAAGGACTGAGTGTGTTACGGTGCCCGAAAAGGGAGCTAAGCAAAGAATAGTAACACTGTACCCTACCATTGCAGGTCGTTAAAAAAGCGACTAAGGAGGGTTGGGCATGGGGCTGGTTACCCCATCCGTAAAAAAACTTTGTTACACAAAACTTCAACAAACATGAACAAGTAAAATAAAAACTTGGTGATGATGAAGTTTAATATTTTAAATTAATTAACAATCAAAAATGTCCTTGTTGGTTTTTCCAAGTAATTGATTAAAAAGATAATTCCTCGAAATATTCTGATTTCACTCTTGTCTCTACTATGCTATCACAAACATAGTTCATCATAAAACACAGTCCTTGACGTGTCACTCAGGGTGCACGAATGTTACAGATGTTACTTATACTGGTCAGTTTCTATGAATGGTTGCTTTATTATTTCACAGTATTTCAGATAGGTCTAGCTTTTGCCAACCAGACCACTGTTGGGGATTACAGTCTGAGATCTTGGAACCCACTATAGAGACTGTCTGGGTTCATTTTCAAGATAGCTTCGTATGGTTTCTCGATCATGTGACCTCTGACTTATCGATGACACTTAGGATTCCTGCGGGGGGTGGGATCAATGTTATAGATTCTGGTGGCTATCATTGGTAATTAAAGTCCACTAAGGCCTAGTGTGTATGAGATTGATCGTTGTTATCAGATGTTATGGCATGTATATGGAGGATCTACAGGGTTCAGTATGATTAGCGATAGCGAGACAAGACAGTGTGTCTAGCCGTCAGAATCATTTTTCTAAAATATAGATAAGATACGTAAATACAAGAATATAATACAGTAGCTCTGAGAAAGTGCTATAACTTTGTGGCAGGTTGTATAAGCCCTGATAAGGGACTGTTGACAGGACTATACTTGATGTCACTGTGTGGTTTATCATATCGGGTTCCATCTTACAACAATCATACAACTACACAAGTATTTTGTACGATACCTTCATAACATAATTATGTATATCAACTAAACAAATCCTGAAATTAAATAGTCATATTTATATGTAATAAATATACATAGTAATTCTACATACCCTCTCAGGATCTTATATAAAGTCCAGAAAAGACTGGCTTTGGTGCAGAATGTGCTGCCCGGCCACATATGGTAAGGTTTTAGCCTCGACAAGCGTCTCTCTAGCTTCCTTCCTTCTGTCTTTATGAGGTGCAAGTGTGTTTTGAAATCTCCGCGGTCTCTTTTTAAAGGCTGGCATCCCCCATACGAGAAGACAAGGTCTGTAACTCTGTTGCAGTCTCCAAAATTTTGCATCTTCGAGTGAGATTGTGCGAGTAGTATTCCAAAGCTCTGCTCCGTGCATCTCACTTTTCTAGTTAGGACCTTTTGAGTGATATTCTTCCATTCTCCGTAAGTTTTGATTTCTGTCAATATGTTGTTTTCCCTGATTGGTCTTGTTATTGATTTTATATCAAATTATAATTAGGAACAACACAGGATCGCTCGATGTACTGACACCTTTACTCTCACATATCTTCAAAAGTGTTCCTTCCTTCCACTTCTCCTTTTTTAGTTATAGAATTGGAGCTATTCCCTGTAGAATGAGACCAGTTTCATCCATTTCTGACTTTGCATACACTTTCACGGGTCCTAATTCTAACGTCCGGTTCGTACGTTTTTATCCTTCATATTAAACAGTCGTAGCATTATCGATCGGTTTTTGTGAAGTCCTATTTTATGATTGGCTGACCTCGACTCGTCTACGAAAAATACTTCTAGCATTGGGCCTATACACATGTCCTACTTTCCTGTCGTTAATTCATTAACTAGGCAATGTGTAATATGTTACAGGGTTAGATTTAGGAATCATAAACCTAACCTTAAACCCTAATCTCACTCTTAACTCAAACGTCGTGGGAGACGTATTTGGACATATGATTGGGATGCGATATTTTCTATGACGTGAGATCAGCATTCGGTAAAATATTATTTAGTTTGAATTTTTCCACCGCTGTGTTGATAGAATTACAGAAACAGACAGTCCCGCGGAGAGTTACATAATGACTGCGCAGATTCACAATTTCATATAATCTGAAAACAGGCATGGTTTTTTACAAAGGTACATCTTTAGAGAACTAAATAGGATCACCACATCTCCATGGTTGCCTACAGCTCGTGTACATTGAAGAAACTATAGAAAATGTGTCGATGAGTAAAAAAACGTAATATAGTTGTTTTTTTTCCTGGAGGTCCTTTGAACTGTCCTTTCATTGAAACCAAAGCGCTGTCAGTGTTGTATTCTCGCAATCAGTGTTGTATTCTCGCAATCAGTGTTGTATTCTTGCAATCAGTGTTGTATTCTTGCAATCGGTGTTGTATTCTCGCAATCAGTGTTGTATTCTCGCAGTCAGTGTTGTATTCTCGCAATTAGTGTTGTATTCTCGCAATTAGTGTTGTATTCTCGCAATTAGTGTTGTATTCTCGCAATTAGTGTTGTATTCTCGCAATCAGTGTTGTATTCTTGCAATCAGTGTTGTATTCTCGCAGTCAGTGTTGTATTCTCGCAGTCAGTGTTTGTGGCAGAGATATTATGATTAATAGATTTCAGATTCATTCATAACCCTCCACTCCCAAAGGAGCATAGGCCTTCAACAAACACATGCCAAGTCCTCCTGTCACGTGCCATCATCTCAAGTTCTTTCCATGTTCTCCTCATCATTTTCACCTCTGTTTCCAGCTCTTCTCCATGTGCTTCTTGGTCTACCTCTGCCTCTCTTGCCCTGGGGGTTCCAGAACAAGGACTGCCTTGTAATGCTATCAACAGGTTTCCTCAGTGTGTGTCCTATCCATCGCCATCGTCTTCTTCTCATCTCTTGTTCCACTGGCACTTGTCTAGTTCTTGTCATCAGTTCCACGTTGATAACCTTGACATACCATTTTAATCCCTCTATTCTACGCAAGCACCCATCTATGAAAGTCTGTAGCTTTTTGGTTGTTGTCTTTGTTGTTCTTCATGTCTCCGAGCCATACAATAGGACTGACTTCACATTTGAGTTGAAAATTCTTATTTTCGGGTTGGATCCTATTTCTCTTGTTCTCCATATATTTCCCAATGCAATGAAAGCTCCTCTTGCCTTTTGTATTCTTATTTTGATATCGCTGTCTGTCCCTCCAACTTTGTCTATATTACTGCCAAGAAATGTGTACGATTCTACATCTTGTATTGGTGTTTCTTCAAGTTCAATCCTGTTATCATTACCTGCATTTATTCTCATTATTTTTGTCTTTTCCCTGTGTATTTTAAGACCCAATTGCTGTGACCTCTCATCGAGTGTTTTCAATTTGTCCTGCATCTGATTACGGCTATGGGACAGAAGAGCTAAGTCATCAGCAAAATCCAGATCATCCAACTGCTTAGTCAGAGTCCACTGGATTCCATTTCTATTGTGTGCTGTCGATGATCTCATAACCCAATCTATTGCCAGCAAGAAAATAAATGGAGACAAGAGGCATCCCTGTCGCACTCCTGTTAATATCCCAAACGGTTCTGTAAGCTGTCCTTCGTGAAGAACTCTGCATGTCATGTCTTCATATGTTTTCTTTATTAAATTAATGATCTTCGGGGGAACTCCATAATGCCTCATCAATTTCCAAAGTGATTCTCTGTCTACGCTGTCAAATGCCTTTTCGTAGTCCACAAATCCGATGTATAGTGGTGAATTCCATTCCAGACTTTGTTCAACTATTATTCTCAAAGTGGCTATCTGGTCTGTACATGATCTGTTTTGTCGAAAACCTGCTTGTTCATCTCTCAGTTTCTTGTCTATGGACTCTTTTAATCTCTCAAGGATAATCCTGTTTAATACTTTTCCTGGCACTGATAGTAACATTATTCCTCTATAATTTTTGCACACTTGTAAATCTCCCTTCTTAGGCAACTTAACCAGATATCCTTCCTTCCATTCTGCTGGTATCTCTTCCTTTTCCCAGACTTTACCAAGTAATTTATATAACATCTCTGTAGCCGTGTCGATATCTGCGTTGATGGCCTCTGCTGGAACGCCATCAGGTCCAGACGCTTTTCCATCTCTTAGAAGCTTTATGGCTTTCTTTATTTCTTCCGTCGTTGGTCTTTCACCATTAATGTGTAGCCCTTCATCTGCTGGCTGGATGTCCGGCGGGTTTTGTGGAGCTGGTCTATTGAGAAGGTCCCCAAAATATTCTGTCCATCTCTTCATTTGTTCTTGTATATTGCTGAGCAGTTTCCCATTCTTGTCTTTTATGAGGCAACTTGTTTGCTTGTATTTCCCTGTTAGCTTCTTTGTGCTGCTATACAGTTCTCTCATATTTCCTTTGGCTGCAGCATCTTCTGCCTCTCTTGCCAACTCCTCAATATACTTCCTCTTGTCTCTTTTGATACTTCTTTTTACTTCTTTGTTTGCTTCTATGTACACTTCTTGAGCCTTGGCTTTGGAACTTCTGGTTTTGCTTGTGTTTAAATTTGCTTTCTTGTTTTTTCTGTCTTTTATCTTATTGATGGTTTCTGTTGTTATCCATGCTTTTTGTTGTCTTTCCCTTTTCCCCAGCATTTCTTCACATGTCTCCTTCCATACAGTTTTGACCTGCTGCCAATAGTCTTCTGTATTCTCTACATCTTCCAGCTGTTGGAGCACTTGGAATTTGTTGGATACTGTGACCGCAAATTTGTCTCTTGTTTCTTGATTTCTTAGCTGTCCTACATTAAACTGTTGTCTATAATTTTGCATTGTTGCATATCTCTTGAGTTTCATTTTTACTTTCGCTTACATCAGAAGATGGTGATCTGATGGCCACTATCTGATCCTCTATTTACCTTTACATCCTGCAATGTTGTTCTAAGCTTCTTGTTTATGCATAAATGATTGATCTGATTTTCAATCTCTATAATAATAATAATAAATTCTTTAAGCACCAAACACGGCGCATAAGGCAGAAACCAGTGCTCTCCAGGTTGTTCGTTGTGACGCCACTCCTCTTAACTCTTGCACATTATTTAGGCCCAACGTTCTTCCTTCTCTTATTATTGTTCTTCTGAGTGTTTCTTTTGGTCTTCCTTTTTTCCTCTTACCGTCAGGAACCCAAGTGAGCGCCTGTAGTGGTATTCTGTTGTTTTGCATTCGTAGGACATGACCGATATATGACCATCGTCTTTTCCTTATATAGTCGGAGACATATTTCTGCCTAGAGTCTTCTCTTATTTGTCGATTAGTCTTGAATTCTTTCCAACTGATGTTCATGAGTTTTCTAAGACATTTATTCTCGAATGTATTCAGCTTGTTCTCCAATGATTTTGTTATTTTCCAACTCTCACAGCCGTATGTTAACACTGAGATAACATTTGAATTAAACAGACGAAGCTTGGTATGTATATTCAGTGATCGTAACTTTCCAAATGTTTAGATAATCTATTGAAGGCGCTAGCTGCCAAAGCAATTCTAGTGATGAATTTTCTCTTCACCATCCTGAGTTCTATGGTCTGTGATTTCATATGTTGCACCATCCTTATGTGGGAAACATGTTCCTCCTTAGCACAGTTGATTTGAAGCACATAAAGTTTGTCGAATAGTTCCCCATTTTCATATCATTATTCTAGCCCATGTTTTCCCATGGACCTTCTTCAAATACCGGAATTGTTGACTGTTCTACCGCTGTTGCATTTCATGGTACCCAAAAAAAAAATTGTTTGTGATGTCTCTTATTTTTACTTTATCCAAAACCACGCCTGTCTCCTAGTTATCAATGCTTCTTTCACATTCAACCTTCCCCTTCTTTAGTACAATTAGTTGGTGCATAAACATTGGATGACATTTACATGAAATTTTTCTTTTTAGCTGTTTTGACAAACTGCGAAGCTGTTATTATTCTCACAGCCTGTCCATAACAGCTTCCCATTTAATGAGTGCTTTCTGTGCTTCTTTAGATAACATAAGAGCTACCCCTTCACTGTGGTGTGAACTTTCGTCTTCATGTACCTGAGGACAACACCAGTGTCACCTGTGATAAAATGTCTTCCTGTCTACATCCCTTGGGTGGGCCACTTTGTTTCAGTACCACACATTCCGTTAGCAAACCTCGATTTTGTATTCCCTCATTTCGCTGCCACTTGCCACATTCCCTTGTTCGTTTAATGTCCGAACATTCCAGAAGTGCTAAATTGGAAGTTCTCTAAGAAGAAAGAAGGTTAGTCAGCAAACACAAGACTCGGACCTTTCGGCTGTTCTCTGTGTTGCATCATACGCTTCCCTGCGAGGAGGACCTTCCCCCCCTGTCCTTGGATGGCTGTGTTTTATTTTCTTTATTTGACTTGTTGTCCATATTGTTGAAGTTTTTTGTGGTTTTAATTTTTTTTTACCGTATGGGGTAACCAGCCCTTGCCCAAACCCTCCTTAGTCGCGCTTTCTACGACATGCTTGGCAGGAACAAGTTTTACTATTCTTTTGCTCCCTTTCGGGCCCGGTAACACAGGGTGAGATTTCAGATTTTCTATTCTTTATTCTACACTTGTCTTTTACTTTCTTTCGACTTTACTATCTTTGTCTGCTAGATTGTTTAGCAATTCAAACCTTTGTCATTTACTTTTTCTAATTTAGCAACGCATTTATTGCGGTTGTTAGCTAAGTTCTTGATGAGAGATCGAAATCGTGTTAAAATCGTTCTCGATGGAATAATTAGGTGACCATTGTCTATCACTTTTACCAGATCCTGATGCCTATAGTTAATTATTCACGGTGAAAGATTTGAGCATCAAGACGAGTTCGCGTCGTTTATGACCATAGTCTGCAGGCAGAAAATAGGTGTGATTAGTAGTAAGCGAGGAAATCTCGCGCGATTCTTGTTTTGACGTTAGGGCTTTCAAATGAGTCGTACCGAAAGAGAGAGTCTGGTTCGGCACTGGTTGCGAAGAATTGTTTGATTCGCAGAATGAGAAGGGAACATGTACCTCTGTGGTCGTAGGTGTAAAATGTATTAAGTCTGGGCTAATTTCTTTTTTCCTATTATAAACAACAGTTTCAGACATTCTTGCATTCTGGACTCCGCAGTATTCTAAGATGGGGGGAAAAACACCAAACTATCATCTTAAATCTTAAAAATAACTTAACACACACTTAAATCTAATTATACACTTCAACATACTAAATGGAATATATCTTAACACACACTATATTATAATATATAGTTCAACCTGTAACTATCTCCACACAAAATCAACCACTAAATATCTGTTGGCCTATATTCCAGCCATGTATTTTGATTCAATCACCTGTCCCCACTACTAATGATCAATCATGATATTAACCTACCCCACAACACATCAACTTTGTCTATGTAAATAATCGCCGTCACCCCTACACACAACCTCAAAGTAACAAAATCAAACCCAATAACTTACACCCCTACCTAGACCCACCCGTAAACCATCAAACAGTAAAGTCGCGACATCTCTTCTGGGGACAATCTATATAATCATGCTTTCCCAATTCCGTAATCGGCATATGTTTTTTATTCCATACTACCTCATGGCCGCTCACATTCATCCATCACTTCCAACACTTTCTGGGTACACCCATAGTAACTACTTTCTCTTCGCAAAAACTGTCCTTCAAACCCCCCTAAATCATTGAGGTCCCTCAAACAATAGAGTTAATCTAATGACCCATTTTGGAACACCCACCTCCAATCCAAGCCCGAGCACAATTGACCTTCCCAGTTATTCCAATCAGACTTATGGGTGTTCTTGATTAGCAAGACAAATGTCCAGGTTAAAACTCCCATAATCATTTCTTATAAAACATCCCCCCCCAATTTTATTACTCCCCCCATTTCCACCTACAACCCCTTTGAAAAATAACCCCTCCACCCATCACACCCTCCCCAAAATACCCCCCACACCCATTTAAACCCATAACCCCCGGTGGTTTAGTAGAAATTAAATGATAAGTTTATGGAATCACCATTTTCCCATAACTTCCCTATATGACATTATCTATACCAATAAACAATTCCATTTAAACCACAACCTAAATGACACTCCCAATTACATACCATACCACTTACAATTCTACCCCTATTATAATAAACTAAATTGAGTTTAAGACTTGTTAAGATATGTTTCCCTCCCGAAACAACCACCTATCCTATTCCAATTGTTATCTTGAATTCTTAATTCATTTAAATAATGATTAATTCATCTTATCAGCGAGAACGTTTTAAGGGGGTAGGAACACACACAATGTTTTTGTCAATAACTTACTTCCACCCCCCGTACAAATATCACCCACTTTCCCCATCCCCTCCCCCTACAATATAGGTCTTACATCATATCCCAAAAAAACCACATAATATCCCATACATCAATTATATCACCCAACAATACTAAACATCCCATCATCCAACCCCCTACCCCATATGATTATAAAAAATTACAATCCCACCAAACCCTCACTATCTATCCCACCCAGTAATAACCATCCCCTCCCCTGGTACAAAGACATGGACCCCCCAACCTATGCACAGACAACCCTGCAATTCAACTCCATCCCATGAAGAACACCCCCAAATACTTAACAACCCAATTACACACCTAAACCCCCCCAAACATAATTATTCCAAACCCACATACATGTATACCTAACCCCCCCCCTACAACCCCCCCCCCCCCCACCCACCCATCCCCCCCCCCCACCCACCCCCCCACCCCCCACCCCCCCCCCCCAAATTTAAACCCACACCAAACCCCACCATACACCCCTAATATACCCCAAAACCCACCCCCCCCCCCCCAAAAACCCACACACCTAACCCCCCCCCCCCAACAACCCCCTCCAAAAAAAAAAAAACACACCCATAAAACCCCCACCACCCCCCACCCATCCCCCCACCCCACAACCACCCCCCCCCCCCACCCCACCACAACTCCCCCTACCCCCACAACTACAAACCACCCCCCCCAATACAACCCTCCACCCCAACACAACAATTCCACCCCCACCTAAAACCCCCCCCCCCAACACCCACCCCCCCCCAACCCCCAACCCCAAACACCCCACCCCCCCCCCCCCCCAACCACCCCCCCCCACCCCCCTCAACCTCCATCCCCCATTCAACCCAACACTACCCACCCCCCACCACTTTTCCATATATACCCACAACCCCCACCATAACAACAAAACTAATAAACCAACCCCCCCATCCCATTCCCATCCATTAACCCCTCACCATCAATACAAAACTGTAAACCAAACTCCAACAAAAACCCTATTCAAATCCACCCACAAACCTAACAACTCCCCCCCCAAATAAAACCCTACATCCATTGTAACCCAACCCAAACCTCATACCCCCACCACTCCAACCCCCCCCCCACAACATCCCCAACCACCCAAACTACCTCCCCAACCAAATACAAATAATCCACCTATAACAACAAACACACACCCTACCAATACAATTTCTCCAAACACCACACAAAAAATCCAAATCCCATCCAATCAAAACCCTCTATACCACCCCCCAACTACCACAAAACCCAACACACCACACCAATAATACAACCCCCCATACCCATACCCAACTCACCACCCCAACTCCCAACTAAAATACTACAACACCCCTCACAAATCACCACTAACTACCCAC